>JAODAL010005740.1:0-140333 GCA_025379985.1 Phyllomedusa bahiana | reverse complement strand
GTAAATTTTAATTTTTTTCCAAACCTCTGGGGCAGAGGTTTTCAACCATAATTCTGCCCACAGAGCCCTAATTCCTGTCCTATTTCGATGGAGACCCCCAAAGTCTTGGTAATCTAACAATCAGTAAGAACACATACAACAGCGAATTACTCAATGTTTATGGACTGCTAATAAAACCCAGTAGCATTGTACCCAAATTGCGTAGTAAGCTACATACACTACAGACATAATGAATTATCTGAAATTATCCAACTACAGTTAGCATTATTCAGCATGATGGCTGTGCCTGTTTATCACTGCACAGTATGTTCAAACATGGCTCAGTGCGTGACAAACAAACCCCGTATCTCATGTTCAATGTTCAGTCTTGCGCTGTATTTTGTTTTTATCCCAGTGAAAATGCTTTTTCACAGAAGTAAATCATCATAAATGGCAACAAAACATCAATGCCTTTGCTGGATAGAAACGGGAATTCCTGTCCATACAATAAACAGATAGACATCAGTGATGTAAGGCCAAATTGCAACTGTAAAGTCCGGTCGGGGGACAGTTCCAGCAATTCTTCTCGTTCTCAACCAGTTAAATTGGTAAGCAAGCAAATGGATTGCGAATCCAATCAAACATGCTCCCGTCATCATTGCCGAAATATTCCTGAAAGTAATGTGACAACTTCTGGATATGGTATAAAACGGTACCTGCAATGTGTTGATCTAATTTTCCTTGAGAAAGTTATCCAACAGTGGAAACATATCATAAACTCCTTCCTGACATTTTCTCTTCTGTTTTTTCTGGAAAGCATTGATTTTGTCATGCGTTTTTTTAGAATGTTCAAGTCAGGTTCTTGCAGTTACAAATATAAACTGTTCAGAGTGTTGAAATTGTCTCCAAGATATGCCAATGTGGCAATCCAAGTTTCATCAGTCAATTTTCCATCATGCTCATTTAGAAATATGAGCAATTCATGCCAGAGCTCAAGTATGTGCTGCAGAACATGGCCACGCGATAGCCATCTTACTTCTGTATGCAGCAATAAGTGTTTATGGTCAGCTCCCATTTCTCAACATACGTTTTGAAATAAACAAAGATTGAGAGGCCCAGCTTTGATGAAGTTAAAGGGGTTGTCTCACTACAAAGATCATAGTTTAAAATCTAAGCATGTACGTTACCATTAGCAAAGTGCTATGGTTTAAAAGAATGGGCTGCTTTATTTGTGTTTAGCAATGTTGTTTGAACCCACACGGGTTACGCCCAGCTAAAGCATTACTGGCTGTTGGCCGAGTGTTCTGTTCCGCCTAGGTCGCAGACGAGAACTTGCATGCAAAGGAGATACAGTGAACAGGTCACAAACAGGAAAGCGCAGGGGGATGTAAGTACAATGAGCGGCATGCACGAGATAGAGAGAGCGTGTGTCCCATGTAAGATGTGCAGTCTTGCATCAGCAGACCCATGTAAATCCCATGTGCAGTCCCACGTAAAACAGAAAGACAAAACACAACAGTCCCATGTAAGATGTGCAGTCTTGCATCGGAGGACCCACATAAATCTAATGTGCAGTCCCACACAAAAAGAAAGTTAAAACACAGCAGTCTCATGTAAGATGTGCAGTCTTGCATCGTCGGACCCACGTAAATCTAATTTGCAGTCCCACATAAAACAGAAAGAAAACACAGCAGTCCATGTAAGATGTGCAGTCTTGCATCGGCGGACCCACGTAAATCTAATGTGCAGTCCCTCATAAAACAGAAAGAATACACAGCAGTCCATGTAAGATGTGCAGTTTTGCATCGGCTGACCCACGTAAATCTCATGTGCAGTCCCACATAAAACAGAAAAAGAATACACAGCAGTACCATGTAAGATGTGCAGTCTTGCATCAGCAGACCCAGGTAAATTCCATGTGCAGTCCCATGTAAAAAAAAAAACTTTTGTAAGACCGATGCGAGGTGCCACGTAAACCACTTGTGAGACAGATGTGCAGTCCCATGTAAACACAAATAGATAAAGTGTATAGTTTTGTTCTGCAGATCTGTAGAGGTCAGAGGTGTAATAATCTGCAGGATATACCACTGTGTGAGAGAGGCAGAGAAAAAAAAATCACCCATCTTTCCCAGAGTCCTGAATATCAAATGCCCATTCTAGATACAAAGTATGTAGAAAGAGCGAGAAATTTGGCTATACACTATCGAGTTACACTTAGCTTTTTCAATTCCAATCATTCCAATGACAGCGGAGAACCTCTCCTTTCCCCCAGCTCACACAGAATGAATCATCACGTGCATGCTTTGGGGGCATGTCTGCAGAGAGAGAAGATACACCCTGTAGGGAAGAGAAACACACCCCTCTATTTCATAAGTTCACAGCAGCGCCATCAGTGCAAATTCCAATTCACTGCATCCATGCCAACAACAACTGGACAAAAAAATTGTCAACCACTTGATAAAGTTCTTTCCAAGTAGTACGTCATGATATGGCTTTGCAAAACAACAAGTCCTCCAATGCTTCACCTTCCGAGCAATATCTCACATTTACCAGCAACTGTGCATTTGGAAAACCAGGACTTTCATCCATCTGAATTGCAAGTTTGATGCGCTGAAGTCATGCTATAAGCTGGATATGTATGTCTTCTGACATATCACCAATTCTCCTGCTCACCATGCTGTCAGACAATGGAATGGCTTTTAGTTTTTGGCTTTTTCCAGTACAACTGCATACACATCTACAGCTGCTGGCAGTAGAAGTGCTTCCCCAAATGTGTGAGGCTTCTTGGAATGTGCAATTTGTAATGCTACCAATTACACAAAGAGTCTTCTTGTTTACAGTGTTGTAAATAACTTCTTAACTTATATTTAGAGATGGGCGAATTTCTCAAAAATTCGATTCGGTCACTTCGCCGAATTTTCCGACAAAAATAAATTCGGTCCGAATTACTTCGGCACGAATCGCGTTAAAAAGCAGCTATTTCCAGGCTGCACAGAGCCTGCAGGGTGCTGTAGAACGTTGTGCCATGCTTAAATATGCAGACAGAGCTTGGTTTGGTCTTCATACAATGTTGTGTTTTAGTATGACACGCAGATGACTGCCGCCGCTCTTAGAATCGCTTCACTATAAAATTCCCTGGGCACTTAAGAGGGCAAAACTGACCAAAAAACTCAAGCGGGAATGTAGCCTGATAAAGTCATGCCAGCGAAAGCTGGAAAAAAACAAGCTGAGAGCTCAGGTGGCAACATTAGTGACAGAGTGTGGAGGTGACGGCGGCAGCCACAGCAGCATGAGGTCAGGCAGTGGCACAATGACATTCTGGAGGTGGCAAAACACGAAGAAGCCACAGAGTGGCACAATGACTGAGAGCGGAGGTCACGGCGGCAGCAGTATGAGGTCAGGCAGTGGCACAATGACATTCTGGAGGCGGCAAAACAGTATTAGGCCACAGAGTGGCACAATCACACAGTGTGGAGGTCACGGCGGCAGCAGTATGAGATCAGGCATTGGCACAATGACATTCTGGAGGCGGCAAAACAGTATTAGGCCACAGAGTGGCACAATGATACAGTGTGGAGGTCACGACAGCAGCAGCATGAGATCAGGCAGTGGCACAATGACATTCTGGAGGCGGCAAAACAGTATTAGGCCACAGAGTGGCACAATCACACAGTGTGTGAGTCACGGCGGCAGCAGTATGAGGATCAGGCAGTGGCACAATGACATTCTGGAGGCGGCAAAACAGTATTAGGCCACAGAGTGGCACAATCACACAGTGTGGAGGTCACGAGGGCAGCAGTATGAGATCAGGCATTGGCACAATGACATTCTGGAGGCGGCTAAACAGTATTAGGCCACAGAGTGGCACAATCACACAGTGTGGAGGTCACGGCGGCAGCAGTATGAGATCAGGCAGTGGCACAATGACATTCTGGAGGCGGCAAAACAGTATTAGGCCACAGAGTGGCACAATCACACAGTGTGGAGGTCACGACAGCAGAAGCATGAGATCAGGCAGTGGCACAATGACATTCTGGAGGTGGCAAAACAGGAGGAAGCCACAGAATGGCACAATGACTGAGAGCGGAGGTCACGGCAGCAGCAGCATGAGGTCAGGCAGTGGCACAATGACACAGTGTGGAGGGCACGGCAGGAGTCACAGCAGCAGCATGAGGTCAGAGAGTGGCACAATGACATTCTGGAGGTGGCAAAACAGGAGGAAGCCACAGAGTGGCACAATGACTGAGAGCGGAGGTCATGGCGGCAGCAGCATGAGGTCAGGCAGTGGCACAATGACACAGTGTGGAGGACATGGCAGCAGCCACAGCAGCAGCATGAGGTCAGACAGTGGCACAATGACACAGTGTGGATGTCACGGCAACAGCAACAGCAGCAGCAGCAGCATGAGGTCATAGAGTGGCACAATGACAGAGTGTTGAGGTGGGTGGCAATACCAGTCCCTGGTAAAGATGGTGGTAGGCAGATGGAGAAACTGTCAGCAGATGTGTGGCCTCAGCAGGTGGCGGCATCAGAATAGTGGCTGAGGCAGGTAGGTTTGAACCCAGACTGACGCCTAAGGCATTGGTGTGTGGAAATCCTGGCCGATCCACGCCTGATTCATCTTGACAAAGGTCAGTTGTTCCACATTTCCCGTGGACAAGCGGGTTCTCCTTGGGGTAACGATGGCCCCCGCCGCACTGAACACCCGCTCTGATGCCACACTACTGGCCGGGCAGGACAGCTTCTCCACTGCAAACTCGGCAAGTTGCGGCCACACATCCAGTTTGGCTGCCCAGTAGTCCAGCGGATCTTCTAACTGAGGTGGCAGAGTGCTGTCCAAGTAGGCCACAACCTGTTGGTTCAGGGACTGCTCCAGGTCCTGCTGCTGCTGCTGCTGGCGACTGCCCTCCTCACTAGGCGGGTGAAGGAAGCTGCTCATCAGTGACTCCAGACTTAGGTTACTACTGATGGAGCTGGTACTGCTCCTACCCCCCCCACCTTCCCCCAGCAGCCGCGGCAGTAGTACGTGAGCGCTGAGGAACCCCCGGTCAGACCTGTCAGAGGAGGGACGATGCCGCACATAGGCAGCGTCCAACTGATACGGAGGATTTCCCTATAGTATTTGAGTTTGTCTTCCCTCTCAATAGCTGGGAAAAAGGCTCCCATTTTGGACCGGTAGCGAGGGTCCAATAGGGTGGAGAGCCAGAAGTCATCCCTCTGCCGGATGCTGACTATTCGGCTGTCACTAGCCAGGCAAATAAGCATGCTGCGGGCCATCTGCACAAGTGACTACGAGGGGCTCCCTGCCTCCATTTCCACTGTATACTGCCACGGTGCTTGGGGGTCATCTGCCTCGTCTTCCTCATCTCCATCCAACTCCCCAGCTGCTCCTGCTCCTCCTCTCTTGTCACCTGGGTAGAAAATCCACTCATTTCACCAACAATGCTCCTACCAATGTCCTCCTCCCTCACCTCCATTTCAGTCCCACACCAGATCATGTGGCCACGAGATGTATCGCCACGTCTCCAGTCCCCTGCCCAGACAGATTTTTCAGCATCTGTTCCAGGCCATGAAGCAGTGGAATGACGTTATTCATCCCGTAGTCCTGGCAACTGACAAATAACATCGCCTCCTCGAATGGCCTCAACAAACGGCAGGTGTCACGCATGAGCTGCCACTGGCTGACATCAAAGTTACACAGGGGAGTACTTCTGTCTGCCTGGATCATCAAAAAATCGTTAATGGCTTCTCTGTTCATACATCGAGTCCAACATGTGCAGGCTGGAATTCCAGCGGTGGAAACATCCGCATATCAAGTGTGTTGAGGGAGGCCGTTCTGCGCTGCAACTCGAGGAGGGTGTTCCTGGCTTTGTAAAGAATGGATAAAGTGCAATGCACAGTTCCTGGCCATTTTCAGACTGTTCTGTAGATCGGTGGACGACTTCCGGAACCTTTTCAGAACCAGATTGAGCACGTGCGCCTTGCAGGGCGCATGGACATCCCTCCTCGGTGCAGTGCGGACACCATGTTCCTCCCATTGTCCGTCACCATGGTTCCATTTTGCAGTTGGCGCGGAGAAAGCCACACATCGATTTCTTGCTGCATGACGCGGAGCAGTTCCTCCCCTGTGTGACTTCCTTCACAGAGGCAAGCCAGGTGTAGAACTGCGTGACACCGCTGTGCCCTACACATGTGGTATGATGGAGCAGTACTTGTGGAGGCTGAGATGGTGGTGATGGTGGAGGAGGAGGAGGCGGACATTGGCGCAGGAGCAGCAGTTTGACAACGTGGAGGAGAAAGCGGCGTCTCCTGTCCAAGTTGTTGGTGTGCCTGGGCAGGAAGCACATTCACCCAGTGGGCCGTAAAGGACATGTACTGGCCCTGACCGTAGTTACAGCTCCAGACGTCCGCGCTGCCGTGCACCTTGGAACAAACCGATAAGCTCAAGGACTGACCCACCTTCTGTTCTACATATTTATGAAGTGCTGGTACTGCCTTTTTGGAAAAGAAATTACGGCTTGGAACTCTCCATCTCGGCTCGGCACAAGCCATTAGTTCTCTGAATGGTGCTGAGTCCACCATTTGGAAAGGGAGGGACTGCAATACCAACAACTTGGACAGGAGCATGGTCAGCTGCTGCACCTTAGGATGGTTGGACGCATACTGTTGTCTCTTTGCAATCGCCTCGCTGAACGACTGCTGGCGCCATGAGTAGCGAGGAGCAGGAGCATCTGGACCGGCAGATGATGTCAAAGAGAAACAGCTCCCTTCTGCAGAGGTGGTGGAGCCTTGACTGGCTGCAATGGCATGCGAGCCACTGGGCGCTGCTGCTGCTGTTGCTGCGGCGGCAGGATGGACCACCACATCTGAGCCACGTTTCTCCCAGGCCACCGGATGGTGACGCTGCATGTGTTGACGCAGGGCCGTGGTGCCAACTTTAGCTCCCTGGCCACGCTTCACTTTCTGCCCACAGATTCTACATTAACCCATATTCGGCTCCTCCGGTGTCTTAGCAAAGAACTGCACACACCGCACGAGTATCGATTTTTACCGCCAAAGCTCCGCACTGAGTGACTACTGCCGCCGCTGCCTCGCTGAGCCCCTGTGCCGCTACTTTCTTGGACCTGCGAAGCAGATTTTTTACCCCGTGGCCGCTTGGCTCCCGACCTCACACTGCTGCTATCCTGCTGACTCACGGCCACACGACCCACTTGCTGGCTGTGCTGCTGCCTGACGCGCAAGCTGACGCCCTCTTCTCCTGACGATGATGAAGCCCTTGCCTCACCCGGCTCCCAAGTGCGGTCGGCTACATCATCATCTATTTGTGTTTCATCGTCACTGCTGTCCTCATCACCGGTCTCGGTATGCCGAGGCTGACCTCATCACAACATGACTCCTCCATTGCCACTCTCCACATCTATACTTTGCCGCCTACTGCAAGAAGCAGGGGATATTGGCCCCATTTCTTCGCTGCCAAGTAGCTGCTGACTGCCCTCCTCAAATTGTTCATCCTCGCTATATAGTGGCGCTGAGCCCAGACCACATAGTAGAACCGGATGGGACAGAGGCGGGCTGAGGACAGGTGAGGGCCGCTGACCCGCTCCCGGGCCATGCCAACTAAGGGTTGTGTCTGAGGTTTCCCACCGACTCTTGGCTGGGGTTGTCAGATGTCATCTGGGAGGAAGAGGATGACCTAGTCAACCAATCAAGAACCCTTGGTTGCTGAACAACACACGGCCGCTAGATGACAGCGGCAGTTGTGGCCTCACCGAGTGACCCCTGCTGCGACGTCCCCTTGCTGTGCTGCGACCTGGGCCTGTTCCAGGAATGTTTGTGCCACTGCCACTCGCAGGTGCAGAGCCTGCCACCTCTCTGTCTGACATACTGTTTGTTCTAAAATGTACAGACACTGTTTGATGATGATATCTGGGTAACCCTTGGATATAAATTGCGCTCCACAAATGGCCAGGAAAAATTTACTTGTATGTGCCGTTTAAAAACACTGTGTGTTTTACTAAATGTAAAAGCACAAACAGGCTTAATTAACCTTCGGACATGAATTAGGCTACAGGAAAAATTTATATATTTTGGCGTTGAAAAAAGACGGTTTATTTTTGTCAGCACACCAGCAAAACAACGCTTAATTAACCCCTGGATGTAAATTGCGCCAAAGAATTGAGCCGCACAAAATAGTAGCTTTGTAGCGTGTTACAATTGCGTGTTTTCTAAGCCACACAACAAGAGATACAGTTGTAATTAACCTTTGCTTGTGAATTAGGCTACAGGAAAAATTTATATATTTTGGCGTTGAAAAAGACGGTTTATTTTTGTCAGCACACCAGCAAAACAACGCTTAATTAACCCCTGGATGTAAATTGCGCCAAAGAATTGAGCCGCACAAAATAGTAGCTTTGTAGCGTGTTACAATGGCGTGTTTTCTAAGCCACACAACAAGAGATACAGTTGTAATTAACCTTTGCTTGTGAATTAGGCTACAGGAAAAATTTATATATTTTGGCATTGAAAAAAGACGGTTTCTTTTGTCAGCACACCAGCAAAACAACTCTTAATTAACCCCTGGATGTAAATTGCGCCAAAGAATTGAGCCGCACAAAATAGTAGCTTTGTAGCGTGTTACAATTGCGTGTTTTCTACGCCACACAACAAGAGATACAGTTGTAATTAACCTTTGCTTGTGAATTAGGCTACAGGAAAAATTTATATATTTTGGCGTTGAAAAAGACGGTTTATTTTTGTCAGCACACCAGCAAAACAACGCTTAATTAATCCCTGGATGTAAATTGCGCCAAAGAATGAGCTGCAAAAAAATAGTACTTTGAGCATTTTACAATTTGCGTGTTTCTACGCCACACAACAAGAGATCTTTTGAATTTAAACCCTTTGCTTGTAATTTGGGCAACGGGAAAAAATTTTATATATTTGGCGTTAAAAAAAGACGGTTTTTTTTTTGTCGCACACCAGCAAAACAACCCCAAATTTAAACCCCGGGTTTAAAAATTGGGCCAAAGAATTAGCCCAACAAAATATACTTAAACGCATCATAAACCCCCCAAATTCATAATTCGGGCTAGGCCTATAATATCCTGGCCCCCCTCAAAATTTTTAATCACTCCCGCAGTACTTTTTTAACCAAACGACCAAAATGAAGCATCGACATAGCTTTTTAAAAAATTTATTCTTTATTAGTACTTACAAAAAGTATTTTTAAAAGGGACGAAAAACTCACGGTACAAGAAAATCCCCAAAAAAATGAATAGCGGTGAGCCCATATCCAACCAAACCCCCTATAAAGTGCAAAGTATGAAAAAATGTATATACTCTAAAAAAAAAGCTGAATCTCCCCACCCCAAAACTCTACTACTCTAGTCATAATCCCTCTGCATAAATGATAAAAATCTAAATAAAAAAATGGCATTACCCCCGGCGAAACAGTGTTACAGCCCGGGAAATAAGAAAACATATGCGTTAATCGGTACTTAACCAGAAAAAGGGGTCGTGGATACGGTCCCAGCACCCCAACGCCTTTTCGCTTGTTTAACTTGCTTCCCCAGGGGGTGAAAACCCAGTTCCATCCCCCCAAACTTTAAATAGTGCTCAATCTACTTCACCTGGATTCTCCGCGCAACTCAGCTCGAGGGGCTCCTGCCTCCCCCACTTCCGCAATTTTAAACGCTAAACCGCACCCAAAGGGAAAAAATTTCCCCCTGACAGCCCCTGCCAGTAGATGCCGGGAGCCGCGGCCGTCCAAATTCCCGCATGAGACAGCGCACACTCCAGGAAATTTTTAAAGGTACACCGTGCTCGCAGCTATATTATAATTGAAACAATTACACTATATCTCATTGGGGTTGCATGATATTTATTAGCTGACAAAACAGAATCAAATCCTAATCTAAAAAGATGCCATACAGCACATCATATATTCATTATTAGATTCATTGGATACATAAATAAAAGTGTAGAACATTACATTATTACTTACAAACAAAAAAGCAATTACACCATTTTTTAAATGCAATCCCACAATATAGAAGTTTAGTAAATCTTATCTCTTTGTCCATTCACGGCATCGCGGCCATTTTCACAATAACTAGCCCCAAATATCGTATAAAAAATGTTAAATGTCACCGTGCACGTGCAGCTTGTATCGTGCAGTAAAAAATAAGGAGTCTCAGAGCTATGAATAGGGGGGAAACGAAAACAGTTAAAAACATAATAAAAGAGGGAAAAAATTGTTGAGAATAAAAGGGACAGTTTGTCTCCACCAAAAAAGAGAGGGACAGACGTTTCAATTCAAAGAAGGTGCAAAATTTAACTTCTCATTTAATCCCGTTGGGGCCCCCCAAATATTAATTGCTACAATCCCTCGGTCTCTTTTTTTTCAAAAGGGCTTCATGACTCACCCCCCTAATTCCTAGATGGACTAGATCGATACCCTTCACTTTCAATAATGCCGGCTTAAAATTTATGATTTTTTAAAGAAATGTTTTGGAAAGGGTTTTAAAATTGGGCTAAAAAATTTTTCCTACATCCACGGCTCCCTTTAAAGGGGGTCAACGTACATGTCCCAACCGTACCTTAAAGGCTCACGTGTGGTTAAAACCAAAAAATGATTTGAAAAATGGGCACCCGGGCCATAAAATCTAAAATTTTTCTATAGCATGTGATGTAATGTCTGATTTTGTACTCCCCGGGTGCCATCAGATTTTTAAAAAGACGCTGTCTTCAGCATTTTTACAGCAGCGACACATTTGCCACAGGGAAAAAAAACCTTTTTTAAGGGCCTCTAGTACAAAACCGGTTTTCGATTCTGAACCATAGTGGCCCCCTAACTAGATGAACACGAAAATTTTGGGAGCCCCCCTTTCCAGTTATTAAGGGGTGATAAAGGGGTTTCTTTTGCCAGCATGGATCAGTCCCGGGGCCTAAAAAATTGGACGAAAGTATTTGGGGAGGGACCCAAAAGGGAAATTTTTAAAAGTGGGGGATAATATGGAAACTAGGGAAAAAAAGGGGTTAAAGGGAAAAGAACTTCTCCATAAAAATATTAAAAAATAGGGAAAAAATTTAAGGCATTAAAGGAGGGTATAAAAGCAAGAGGGCTTATCCCAACCGGGGGTCTTGGGAGTGGGGGAAATTCCATTTTTTCCCTATTGATGATCCCCAAATTTAAAAGGGAAAAGGGGAGGAATTTGGCTAATAACTTTTTCGAGAGGCTTTATGGGCCTCCTGATACAGAGAAATTTGTGGACATTTTGGGAAAACATTGAAAAGAGATTCAAAAATTCAGTAAAAAAATGAAGAGCCTTATCCCCTACGGGGGAATTGGCCCCAAATTTTTAACTTGGATCTAGAAAAAGACCCTTAGCAAGGGGGAAAAAGGAAAATTTGCGAGATGAAATAAAAAAAATTCCAAAGGATATGAATGACCTTTCAAGGGAAAAATCTATAATGGAGAACACATAGATTTATATCTCGGTCAAGGCCCCGGTTTCTATGTCCCCCCTTAGTCCCAAAAGGGGCCCAATAAAATGTCACGAAAAAAAATAATAAAAAAATGCAGATTAAAAAGGGAGTTAGTGAAACGGGAAGCAAGGAGGAAACCCCCTCGAATCGCAGGCGAACCACCCCCCACCTCGAAAGCAAATAAAACCAAAAATAAACTTACGGTGTTTAAATTTTGGGGCTGCACATGTGTTAACTAAAAGCACGGGTTTGGGAAGGGGCTCATTTTTTGGGGACTGATTTTTTTCCCCACTAAACTCTTTTAAATTTTCTTTCCCACGCTAAAAGACTTGCACTTATTTGAAAAGAAAACTCTTTTTTAAAAAGGATGGCACGCTAGGAAGAAAAGGGAGGGAACAAATTTCCCACCGAGGAAGAGAGGAATCCCGTACTGTTTTTAGGAATTACTCCTAAAAACAGAATAAAAAACTTTTGAAAAATTTAAATTTTTCCCTCGAGTTAAAAACTGAGTACAAACCGGGTTTCCCCCCCCCCTGCCCTATGCCCTCAGGTAAAACCCCTTTTTTAAAAATTTCACTCCCGATATAAAAAAGGTTGCAACTAAAACGCTGGGGAGATAATCTTTCTTTCCCCCAAAAGCAAAAGGGCCCTTTGGATGAATTGCGAAATTTTTAAAGGGATATTATAGTGAAACCCAGCGGAAAAGGGGGGGAAAACGGGTTGTGTGGCCTTTTGGATAAATATAAAAAGAAGCAGTATGCCAACTAAGAGACAAACAAACGTATAAAAAAAACCCCATTTTAACCCCCTAGGGAAAAAATTCTCCAAAATTAAGATTTTTTGGATAGGGCATTCCGTTAAAAAATTATCCCCAAAAAAGTTTTAAAGGGGGTCTTGTAGTTGGGGCCCTAAGGCCCCCGACCCTATATTTCCTTCCTAAGATACAAAAAAGACCCATCAGTCCGCCGGGACGTCCGTTTGGGAAATAAAGGGTTGGGGGGTTTATGTGCCCCCTGTTTTTTTAAAAATTTAAATTGATTATTATTTAAAATCTTTTGCAAATTTGCGGGCCATTTTATGGCGGGACACAAGGGACGTGCTGAAAGGGGGTTTGAGGGGAATCCAAAACCGAGCCTATGTTTTTTTTGGTAACAGCAATTAAATCTTTATAAACGGGAAACCACCATAAATAAAGGAAAAAAATTTTTTTGGGGTTTTTTTTAAAAGACGAGCGGGCATGGATCCAAATTTTGGGTGATTTAAATTTCCCTTGGAACCCTCCCTAAATTTTATAAAAAACAACACACAATTTTTTTTGGGTCTTTAAAGAAAATTTTTTTATACCCATTTGCCAGGGAACGGCTATGGGGCGCGGTTGGCCCCACCCTATGTTTAAACTTTTTTCCCCTAGGCTACGGGGAAAGAAAAATTTTTTCCGGGAAAGGGTTTTTTCAGGGGGCTTGAAAATGTCAGTGCGGGCGAGGTACATCGATGATGTCTTTTTTTTTATGGCGGGGAACGATGGCCCAGCTGGCACTGCTCATGGAAAAATCTCAAAATAATTTGGGTTTTAACATCAAACTTACCTTTAAAAAACTGATCCGAAAAAAAATTTTAATTTTTGGAAAACTCAACCCAAATTGATGAAGGGAAAAGGATCCAAAAAAGATTTTATTTCGAAAGACCAAAATCTGTAAATGCATTTCTCCCTGCCCCCTCTTTCCATAATCCCTTTAAACCCTTTGAGGGCCCAACCCACCGGGCGGGTTCCCGGCATGCGCAAATTTTGCTCATCTGAATTAAAAAAATTTTTAAAAACCCGGCAATAGACCCTTTAAAAGGGGAAATTTTTTTAAACGTGGCAAAAGTGGGGGGGGGAAAATGATGAAAAAAGCATACAGAGAGCTTTAAAAAAACCGAGAAAACAATTATTTCAATCCAATAGGAAAAGAAAAAAAAGAGGGAAGCATTCCCCTTTAAATTTCCACATATAACCAACAATGGGCCCAACTACGGGAAAATTTTTTAACAAGCAATTGGGGGAATTGGAAAAAAATTTGGGGTCCCCCCATGGCAAGAGAAAAACCCCCGTCACCCCTTACTAACTTCAAGGAGGGCTCCCCAAATTTTTCGTGATTTATCTAGTTAGGAGCCAAATATTATTTCAGAATCGAAACCCGTTTTGTACTAGAAAGGGGGAAACAAGGTTTTTTTCCCCTTGGCAAGTGTGTCCGGGATGGGTGTAATTGCTTTTTGAAAAACTTTTTTTTAACATCTGATGGCACCCCCTGATACAAAAAAAAAAACATTACATCACATCATAACGAAAAAATTTGTATATATGGCCAGCTGCCCATGTTTAAAATCAATATTGGGAAAAAACCACACGTGACGAAGGTAAAAATACGGGAGCAAAGAAATGACATTAAAGCAGCCGTGGGTGTAAGATAATACCAAATTAAAACCTTTCCCAAACATTTCTTAAAAATCATAATTGTAATGCCGCATTATTGAAAGTGAAGGGTATCGATCTAGTCCCCTCAGGGAAATTTGAGGGGGGGACGTCATGAAGACCCCTTTAAAAAAAAAAGACCAAGATGGAATTTTAGCAATTAATACACGGGCCCAAATTTGGGTTAAATGAGAAGTTGAATTTTGCACCATTCCCTTTTGAAGTTGACAAAAAAGTCCGTCCCTACTACATTTTTTGGGGTGGGGACCCAACTTTGCCCCTTTTTTTTCAACAATATTTTCCTCTTTTAAATTAAAGTTTTTTTTCTGTTTTTTTTGTAACCCACTATTCATAGTCCCTGAACTCCTTATTGTACTGCAAAGATACAAGCTTTCCCGCGATTTCAAAGGGTGACATTCCCCAAAACATTTCGATATTTTTGGGCTAGTTATGTGTGAACTGGCCAGCAGATGCCCTGAATTTACAAAGAGACAAAAATTTTTACTAAACTTCATATATGTGGGGATTCATTTTAAAAATGAGTGTATAAAAAAATTTATTGTTTTGCTAAGGAAAAAATGTAATGTATCTACACTTTTTATTTATTCATCCAATGTACTAATAATGAAAAATATTTTTTATTGTGCTGTATGGCATCTTTTTAGATTAGGTACTTTGATTTTGTGTTGTCAGCTAATACATATCATTCAAAAACCCCAAGAGATAGACGTGAATTTTTTCAAATTATAATATAGCTGCAGCACAGGGTACCTTTAAAAAAACTTACCCCGGATTTGTGCGCATTTCTCATGCGGGGGAAAGTGAGGCCCCCGGCTCCGGCATCTAACTGCGCAGGGGGGGCCAAAGCCCCGGGGAAATTTTTTTCCCTTTGGGGATGCGCGTTTACATTTAAAATTGCCGGAAAATGGGCAGGCAGCGCTTTTCCCCTTTGAGCATGATGTCTGCGCCGAAGAGACTCCAGGTGTAAGTATGATTAGAGGCCAAAATATTTAAATTTTTTGGGGGGATAGGGTCATGGTTTTTCACCCCCCCGGAAGCAAGTTACAACCAAAACGAAACGCGCGTTTGGGTTCTGGGGACACGTATCCAAAGACCTCTTTTACTGGTTAATTTCTGCATTAAAAGCATAAAGTATTTTAATTTCCCGGCGTAACACTGTCCCATCCCCTTTATAATGCCATTGGCTACTATTAAGGGCTATATCATTTACCTTTCAGAGGCATTATGTAAACTTGAGTAGTCAGATTTTGGGGTGTGGGAGATTCATGCCCTTTATAAATTTTTAGCAGTATATACATATTACATACTTTTCACTTTAAAAGAGGGTTAAGTTGGTTTATTCTCACCAGCTATTTCATTTTGGTGATTTTCTAAAGTCCCCTGAGTTTTTTTGTCCTTTTTAAAATACTTTTTTTTTAATGTTTCTAATAAAGAAATAAATTTTTAAATAGGCTATGATCTAAGCTCTCATTTTGGTCGTTTGGTTAACAAAAAAAGTACCCTTTTTAGCGGTTAAAATTGGTGTTTTCACCCACACCCAAAAAGAGGGAAACCCGTTTTAATTTTAAACCTTTTCTTGTAATTAGGGTACAGGAAAAAATTTTATATTTTGGGGTTGAAAAAAACGGTTTTTTTTTTTGGGCAGCACAAAAAACCACCAAAACACGCTTATTAAAACCCCTGGATGAAAATTGCCCCAAAAATTTGACCCGCACAAAAAGTAGCTTTAAAGCGTGTTAAAATTGCTTTTTTTCTACGCCACACAAAGGAAAAAATTTGAAATTAACCCTTTCTTGTAATTAGGCTCAGGAAAAATTTTATTTTTTGGGGCGTTAAAAAAGAGGGTTTTTTTTTGTCAGCACACCAGCAAAACAACGCTTAATTAACCCCTGATGTAAATTGCCCCAAAAGAATTGACCCGCACAAAATATAGCTTGTACGTGTTACAATTGCGTGTTTTCTACGCCCAAACAAGAGATACAGTTGTAGTTAACCTTTGTTTGAATTAGGCTACGGGAAAAATTTAAAATTTTTGGCGTTGAAAAAACGTTTCTTGGGGTAGACACCAGCAAAACAATTTAAATTTAAACCCGGATGTAAATTGCCCCAAAAATTGAGCCCAAAAAAATAGTGTTTTGTAGCGTGTTACAATTGTGGTTTTTACGCCACAAAACAAGGAAATTTTAAATTTAAACCTTTGCTTGTGAATTAGGCTACAGAAAAATTTTAAAATTTTTTGGGGGTTGGAAAAGACGGTTTCTTGGGGTCAGCACCCCAGCAAAACAAGTTTAAATTAAACCCCCGGGATGAAAATTGCCCCAAAGAATTGAGCCGCAAAAAATATATTTTTGTAGCGTGTTACAATTGGTGTTTTTACGCCAAAACAAAAAAGTACAGTTGTATTAAGTTTTTGTTTTGTGAATTAGGCTACGGGAAAAATTTATATATTTTTGGTTGAAAAAGAAGGTTTTATTTTTGTCACACCCAGCAAAACAACGCTTAATTAACCCCCTGGATGTAAATTGCGCCAAAAGAATTAGCCGCACAAAATAGTAGTTTTGTAGCGTGTTACAATTGGTGTTTTCTACCACACAACAAGGATACAGTTTTTAATTAACCTTGCTTGTGAATTGGGCTACGGGAAAAAAAATTTAAAAAAATTTTGGCGTTGGAAAAAGGGTTTTTTTGGGTCGCACACCAGCAAAACAACCTTAATTAACCCCGGGATGAAAATTTGCGCCAAAGAATTGATCCGCACAAAATAGTACTTTGTAAGCCGTTAAAAATTGCGTTTTTTCTACCCAAAAAACAAGAGATACAGTTTAAATTTAAACCTTTTTGCTTGTGATTGGCTACAGGAAAATTTGATTTTTTGGCGTTGAAAAAGACGGTTTCGGGGGTTAGCACACAGCAAAACAAGCTTAATTAACCCCTGGATGTAAATTGCGAAATAGAATTGCGCAGCCAAAAATGAATGGTTTTGTATTGAAAAACGCTGTTTCTTTAAATTAATAAAACGGGAACGGCTTAGATCCCACTTGGATTTTGAATGTTTGCACTGCAGTGGCGCCACTGGATTTCAGATCCAATACCCCAAAAAATAAGAAATAGAACATTAAGAGAACAGTTGAGACAAGCGAGACACCCCACAGAAAAACGCAATAAAAATCAAATTCTTCGTAAGACATCAGCCGCGGGAGCCCTTCCCGATTTGGGACGTGAGAAGAGTGTGAGCTCCCCGGGGTCGCGCCCGGACTTATATAGGCGGTGACGTCACAGAATCGATTGGGTTCACCTCTGCACATGTCATGCAGTATGCCCTTCTTTCCCCCCAAATGCTTTGCCCCATGTAGCGCCATGGCTCGAGCCCTTTTACAATCAAAACACAAATTTTGTTCACCCAAAAAACCCCCCAAAGTTCGACTTCGTTCCGAACCGAAGTTTTCCTGAAATTCTAAACGAATTCCACTTTGTTAGAATCAATTCGCCCATCTCTACTTATATTGCATTTTGTTATTTTTAAAGATTTTAAGATCCTTTGAAGGTCCATGTCTTTTTTGTATATAAAGTCTTTAAATTTTCAGTTTTTTGTCTGAAGAAGAGAGCTAGTACTCTGAAGAAGAGAGCTAGTACTCTGAAGAAGAGAGCTTTTACTCTCAAAAGCTTACCATCAAATATATTCAGCCTCTATAAGGTATTGCCTTATTTCTTCACTCTTCTACTAGAGGTACACGTCGTCATTTTGCCTTTTTGCTTGAAGAAGAGCTCCCTTTGCCGCTCAAAATATTTCTTCAGCTTACTAGCTGCATTTGCTTGCGTTGTTGTTAAATGATGCTTTAACTTCGCTTTAGTTTCATTGCTTCATTGGATAGTTTTTAAAGACAAAAATGCAGAGAGGCTGGTCACCATTTGCCCCTACTGCAATGAATCCATAAGCAGCGTATACCAGATCATACTGTCGATGTTTTCTCTTGATTCCACCTTTGCCACTATCGTCATCAAACACTTCCTGTTTATTTTTTTTCCACAAATTTATCCACAGTGACGTACAGCTACTTATAAAGTTACATTTAAACAAAGTATAAACATAAACTAAACGCATGGAATTTTGTAGTCTCAGTTTTACACTACTCACAAAAAGTTAGGAATGTTTGGTTGAAATTTCAGGATGAACATAAAATTTGTTGACATTTTTTTAAATGCACTAAATCAGACTGTCACTTAACTTTAGAATGCATGTTTAACAATGTTTCAGTACTTTTTGCACAACTTGCTGATCACTAACATGGAGCTTAATGACAAAATTTCCAACAGGTGTTTGATCCTTGAATCGCTCAATAAATTAAGAGGATCAATTTGAATTGGGATTAACCAGTCCTCCTCATCACACTAGTCACTTTTTGACAAAAAGAGACCAAGACAACACCTTACAAAGCATCAGCAGTACCTTTCCATTGCGAATTTTCAAGCAGGATGCTTTCAGATGGAAGTGGCCACTGAACTTAAAGTGTCACAGAGTGTCATCAGCAGGTTGCAACAGAAATACAGATAGACTGGAAGAGTCACAGAAAGGCAAAGAAGTGAACGTCTTTTGGCTAAATACACACTGATGTCCCCTTAAGTGTAAACAATGCACTGCGGAACTGAATGAAGAATGCCACACAACTCCAGGCATGTTTAAGGGAGGTGAGCGGCAAGCAAGTGTCACGTCAGACCATTTGAAACCATTTACATTGGCATGGTCTGCGTACTACACGACTGTGTAGACTGTGTACAACTATGCTGGTAACATCAAGGAGAGCACTATGCATCAGCCACTGTTATCACCAGACGAGCCTTTGGTGGTGTTACAGTGTAGGCTGGTGATTCTAGTCAAAACAGAAAAGCCCTACACTTTGTGAATGGTACAGTTACAAGCCTCTACTACTTGAGTAACATCATTAATTTAGTCATTGTGCCTCCGAATGAACAACACAGAGCTAATTTCATCTTCATGGATGACAATGTTCCCGCTCATTGAGATTGCATCATTAGGGAGAGTCTATTGGAGACTTGGGGACCTCAAATGGAGTGGCCTACACTTTCTGCAGACCTGAACCCCTAGAAAATCTGTGGAATCAGCTGGGTCACCATGTAGAATCCCGTAACTCTGTACCCCTGAACATCAATGACCTGAGGGGCACCCTTTAAGAATAGTGGGATGACATAGATCAGCAGTCAATAACTCGACTTGTGAATGAGCATCAGATGTCGTTGTCAAGCTGTAATTGGTGCTCAAGGCCACATGACATGTTATTGAGATAGTGACATTTTTTTATGGTGTATAACCTCCACTGTTGTTGGCTTTAGTTTCATTAAATTGTTTGAGATGAGGAAATTTACATTGCATGCTATGACTCAAATGGCCTACTATCAGGATAAACTATCACTGTAGTGTACCCTTTAAATTTAACTGCACTGCCATACACACCCGGCAACAGACAGGAACGAGGTGAGATGAGTAAGGGACAGAGCTGTGATTGTGCCTGCGGCCCAAGACACATGGGTCGCGGAGGCACCCGTTGCAGTACTCCTCCCTCTTGGGAGTCGTGTCTTCTTCCATATGGAGGATAGGTCACAGACCAGATTGTCCACCTCAGGGGCCTTCAGAGGAAGCAGAAGGCAGCGGGAGAGGTGAGTGGGGGTGCTGTCCAAAGATGATGAAGAAATGGGATGCACCAGTAGAATCTGATTCCAGAGAATTATAAGAAAATTCTGCCCATGGCAACAGACTCGACCAATCATCTTGTTGCGCTGAGACAAAGTGGTGGAGGTAAGTGCCTAGGACTTGATTAACTCTTTCCACTTGGCAATTAGACTGCGGATGATAGATGGAAGAAAAGTCCATTTTGTCCTGTAGTTGAGAACAGAGGCCTCTCCAGAATCTTGAGACAAACTGTACGCCTTGGTCTGACACAATATGTTGGGGAAGTCCGTGCAAACGGAAGATATGTTGGAAGAAGAGGTTTGTGAAACATGGAGCAGAACGTAGACCGGGCAGAAGGACGAAGTGAGACATTTTAGAAAACCCATCAAGGACCACCCAAATGACAGTATTACCGGAAGAGGGATGTAGGTCGGTGATAAATCCATAGCAATGTGGTTCCATGGACTGTTGGGAATAGGCAGAGATTGCAGCAGGCCCGCAGGTTTGAGGCAAGGTGACTTGTTGCGGGCACAAGTAATATAAGATTCAACAAATTCTTTAACATCTTTCACAACACTAGGCCACCAGTAGAAACTAGATAAACAAGATTTTCATATCCCGGGGTGTCTGGCAACTAGAGAGCAATGTCCTCATTTCAGGATCCTCTTCCGGAGTGCAGGGCGAACGCACGTCTTACCCAGAGGTGCATGTTGGAGTTCTATGGGATCTGCGGAGATCAGACTTTCTGGGGGTACAATGTGCCGAGAAGTAGCCTCTTCTCCAATAATGTCTGAAGCACAAGAAAGGGCACTGGCCTTGATATTCTTCTCTGCTGAACGGAAGTGGATTACAAAATTGAACCAGTAACCACCTGGCTTGGTGTAGATTTAAATGTTGCACTGTCTGGAGGCAGAGGAGATTCGTGTGGTCGTTAAAGATATTTACCAGATGGCTAGTCTCCTCCAGGCGGTGGCAGCACTCCTCCAAGGCCAGCTTGATGGCGAGTAATTCCCGATCCCCGATAGTGTAGTTCTTCTCAGTGGAAGAAATTGTTTTGGAAAAGGAATCACACTTCAGGGTCTTGCCTTTGGGACTTTTTTGAGTAAGGACTGTCCCAGCCACCACGAATTAGGGCGTCAACTTCTAAGAAAAAAGGCTTCTCGGTATCAGGTCAGAAAATAACGGGTGCAGAGGCAAAGACTGATTTTAACTTAGAGAAGGCTTCTTTGGCCACTGATGGCCATAGGTTTGGGTTGCCATGCTTCTTGGTGAGTGCCAAAATCGCGGCCACCAATGTCGAGAACTGCCTGTAATAATTGGTGAACCCCAGGAAATGATGTATGACCCAGAGACCGGGTCATAGCCATTGCAGGACAGTGGACAGTTTAGCCGGGTCCATCCGCAGACCCTTGCCTGAGATGATATACCCAAGAAACGGAAGGCAGGTCTGGTGGAAGAGGCACTTCTCCAGCTTGGCATAGAGGTAATTATTTTGCAGACGTCTCAGAACCTGGCGCACATGGAATCGGTGAGCCTCTGAATCCACCGAGAAAACCAGGATGTCATTCAGATAGACAACTACACAGGTATAAAAGAGATCTCTGAATATGACAAATTCCTGGAAAACCGCCAGAGCATTGCACGGGCTGAAGGGCATTACCAGGTACTCAAAGTGCCCATCACGAGTGTTGAAGGCCATCTTTCACTTGCCACCCTCACGGATCCAAATGAGATTGTAGCCCCCTACCCCCCACCCCCGCAAGTTTAACTTAGAAACGTTTCTGGCACTCCAGAGACAATCAAAGAGTTTGGTAATTAATAGTAATGGATACCAGATTTTATGGTGATCTTGTTGAATCCGTGGTAATCAATGCAAAGGCGCAGCGAACCGTCTTTCTTTTCAATGAAGAAGAAACCGTTACCAGCTGGAGAGGAAGACTTGCAGATGGAGCCCCTTCTGGAGATTTTCTTAAATGTAGGCTGACATGGCCTGAGTCTCTGGTAAAGACAGCGGGTAGATCCTACCCCAGGGAGGACTAGTCCCGGGCAATAGGTCTATAGGACAGCCATAAGGACGATGAGGAGTAAGGGTCTCTGTCTGCTTCTTGGAGAAGACGTCCTCAAAGTCCTGATACTGCGCTGGCAGACAAGGTAGAGGCTTGGGGGATGTCAGAGAAGTGGTTCGCATCGGGCGAGGTGCCACTAAACAGCGTGACTGGCAGTCTTGTCCCCAACGGATTACTTTGCCCATCTTCCAAATGAGCATAGGGGCATGTCGCTGCAGCCACAGACGACCCAGGGGGATTGCTAAGGAAGTCTGTAGATGAGAGATACTGGCTTGGCTAAAAAAATCCTTTTTGCTTTCTCAAGACTCGGTGGTTCAAAAGCAAATTGAGGATTTGTTACAACCAACAGAGGGCGCTGTGGGCTTCTCAGCCCCTTTCCCATAATGCCTTGTGATATGCAGATGCTAAGTAGAGGGCGAAAAGGCAAAACAAAAACTCTACAAGCCGTTCGTTCGGTGCTCTCCTTAAGGAGAGATCTTCCCTTCCTGAGCTATCCGATGCCTCCCACACAGCCAGCCAGTATCTTCTCTACTCTGCACTGAAGAGGGACAAAAATCCCGAAACAGCATTGTCTGTAGATGAGAGATACTGGCTTGGCTAAAAAATCCTTTTTGCTTTCTCAAGACTCGGTGGGTCAAAAGCAAATTGAGGATTTGTTACAACCAACAGAGGGCGCTGTGGGCTTCTCAGCCCCTTTCCCATAATGCTTTGTGATATGCAGATGCTAAGTAGAGGGCGAAAAGGCAAAACAAAAACTCTACAAGCCGTTCGTTCGGTGCTCTCCTTAAGGAGAGATCTTCCCTTCCTGAGCTACCCGATGCCTCCCACACAGCCAGCCAGTATCTTCTCTACTCTGCACTGAAGAGGGACAAAAATCCCGAAACAGCGTTGTCTGTAGATGAGAGATACTGGCTTGGCTAAAAAAAATCCTTTTTGCTTTCTCAAGACTCGGTGGGTCAAAAGCAAATTGAGGATTTGTTACAACCAACAGAGGGCGCTGTGGGCTTCTCAGCCCCTTTCCCATAATGCCTTGTGAAAGGAAGAACGGTGTAACACAAAGAATGCGATCTTTCTAACAAGTGAAGGGACACTGGTTCAGTCTGAAATTGGACAGAATCACTCAGAAGTTTACCGCTAACGGACAAGATGACCAGAGGTTGGTATTAGCGGACCACAGGGAGGCAATACTTAGTCACCAAGATAGCATTTATGAAATTCCCAGCTGATCCTGAATCCAATCCCAGCTGATCCTCAATCTGGCCCTTTAAATCTAACTGCACGGCCGGACCAAAGGGCGCATGCAGGTGAGGTGAGTATGGGACAGAGCTACGAGTGCATCCACGGCCCGAGACACGGGTCGTGGCGCCACTCACAGACAGAGGACCTGGGGTCCAGTTGTGCCCGCGGCCCGTCGTGTGGGTCGCGGGGGCACCTGTTACAAGTCTGTGTCTTTGGTACAGGTTTCTTTTAAAAGTTTTTCTTTGCATCTTTCCTGACCCCCCCCCCCCCCTCCCGGTAGCCTGCCCGGACCCCTAGGGGTCCGTGGACAACAGGTTGAGAACTTCTGCAATAGAGGACTTAACCCATCAATGACTAATGACATAGCAGTTTTCAAATTTTGGGGTTTTCTTTTTTACACCCTGAGAGACATAGCTGTTTTATTTTTCCAACTACCTAGTTTTATGAAGGCTTGTCTTTTGCGAGACAAGATGTACTTTTTAATGGTGCTATTAAATGTACCATGTAATGCACTAGGAAACCTCCAAAAATTTCTATGTGGGGCAAAATGTGAAAAGAACACAATTGTGCCATTTTTGCAGGGGTTTTAAATTAATGGAGTTCATAGTTCATATAAATGTATTGTAATTATATCAAATTTTTAGAGTTCTTATTATGCTTTAGCACTTCTAAAAATTTTTAACTTTTTCTATTTTTTAAATAAACACCATTTTTTTTATGACAAATTGTTTTTTTCACTGATGGACCTGAATGAGGGCTCATTTTGTGCAGACTTAATTGTAGTTTTGTCTTTTGGAATTTTTTTCTATGGTTTTCAGCACACAGGGTTAATATTTTAATAGATCGAACTTTTACGGATGCGGTACCACCAATTATCAACAACTTTTTTATTTATTTGTAAAAAGGCGAAAGGGCTGATTTTTTTGAACTTTTAATATTTAGTTCTTATTTTCTATTCTTTTAATATTTTTTTCTAAAATTTTCCACTTGTGCATGTGGTTTCCCTAAAGTACTTGACCCTTAGGGGGCGTGGACACTTGTACACTGTTCTGCATTATTTATATAAGGCAGAAGTGTGTACCAAGATGGTGCTACCATTGCTTCCTGCTTATAGCAGGAAGTAATGTGAGCAGTAATATATCTTCATAGGGCAATCATTAGGCTTCCAAAATTCCAAAAGTTCTTCAGCAGCAAAATATCTAAATATAAAGGGGAGTGCTCGCACTAAAGACCAGGATCACGGTCCAAAAATACTATACAAAAAATGTGAAGACAGAACTTCAAAAATAAGATGTGATTTATTGACCCAACAGCAGCGATGTTTCAGCCCTACCCCCACATTTTTTGTATATCATTAGGCCTCCAGCTGCCATGTAAACAGCTTGTCACCTTTCATTCTCGTTGTGGGGGTGCCGATTAGGGTGAGGAACGGTGGCACTGTTCCTCTTTCATTTAGAGGCTGTGATCGCTCAATCATAAGCAAGATTTTATACCAGGGATTTGATTTGGCCCCAATTCCTGCTGTTAGCGGTGAATAAGAGCTGTATCTAACAACCAGCACCTGCCACGTATAGAGTGGGCTCAGCCAGTGAGCCAACTCCATACTCCCTTCTGCCACCGACGTATAAAAATTTAAAGAGCAGGGAGGGAAAGGATGATACACTAATGCAGTGCAGTGTATTATGCCTGTCCGTGTAAAACTGACAGGCGTTCTATCAAACACTGCCACTATTAGGGCCTAATAAGCAAACAGATCTGTTGGTCTTAGGTCCATGGTTTACATGTAAAACTATCACACCCCTCGATCAGATTGTGGAGATGACAGAGCTCTGAAACCACCTAGATGCCACAGTTGCTATTGACAGCAGCATCCAGGGAGTTTATCATCCGGGATAAGAGATTTCAGCAATCCCCGTTATTAGAGCATGAACCCAGCTGTCATTAGACTGCCAATCTTCGTCTTCAGCCAACAAGGGTCCTTATGCCAGCTTATTTCAGTCCACCATAAAAATGTGCATGAACTGAAATAGGCCCCAACAATGACCTTGGGTGGTCACTAAGGGGTTAGGAGTGACACGCTGTGTAATAGATTTGCTGCATTTTGCTACACAGTCTAGATACCTTTACTTACCCACCACTTGGTTACACTACCTGTGACTCCATGTGGCATGTGTTGCCATTCTGTGAGGCTGCTAATCATCTGGTCACAGAAATGCATGTCTGTCTTGAACCTATGAACAGTTATTGATTAAAACATGATAGCCAGAAGGAAGTGTTCATTTATTTCTGAAACAAATGTTTATGCATTCCTGTGAAATAGGAATCTTTAATTTTTAAAAGTGGAAAGTGCATACAGCAGATGCTGGAGATATGTTAGCACATGACATACAGTAAAGGAAATGAGAGCAGCACTGAGTAATGATGTTATTTTTACCACACAGATTATATAAATCATGCCAGGCATTATTACTCATGTACAGTAATTACTGCCCTGCCTTTTTAATTGCTTTATTGTTTTTATTTGGGCAAATTGAGCTTGTTTTGATGGGCTCATCCCTTTTGTATTTTACATGAATGCATAAACATTTGTTTCAGAAAATACAGCAGTTGCTTTTTTTTTTTACCATATGACAGCTACCATAAGAAAATATTGCCAAGTATCTGTTTTCCCTAGAAAGATTATGACAGAGGTTGCATTGACAATATATACTGTTCAGTTGAGCCTTATGTTTAAACAAGGTGGCGAACCCAATGGGTCACTATTGGATTTGGTATAGGGCTAGACAGCAGTACAGACTTTTTTGGATTATCTGTTCTGTCTGACACAGATGATTATCTAAATTCTGTCTGATACAGTTAGATGACCATAGATTGAGGTCAGCAAACAGTCTGAGGTAGGTCAAGATTGTCTAAGTCTGTAAGAATTAGTTGGGACATGAAACAGGAAAAAACCTTACAAGAAACACAAGAAACAGATATTAAAAAGAATTTAGGGCTTCATGTATGAAAACTGTCTTGGTGTAAGACTTTCTTTGTTGCCCATAGCAACCAATCAGAGCTCCCTTTTAATTTTATATATTGCTCAGAAAAATTTAAAGGGAAGCTCTGATTGGTTGCTATGGGCAACAAAGAAAGTCTTAGACCTAGGCAGTTTTCATACATGTGGAACGTATAGGAGCAGACCAGAGGTTTATTGTCATATAGACATCAGAGACCATTGTGTATTGTCCTAATAAGACTGGAAAATCCATAAGATCTTAACAGGGAGTCATTTTTTTTTAACCTTGTGAGCACAATAATGACATTTAAGAACCACTGTAGTTTTTTTTTCTTTTTTTAATCTTAGTTCATTAGACAATGCTTATAAGTACACAGTAGTACCAGTAATTTTACTTACTTGCAGGTATATACAGGAATTATTGCTAATGCAACAGTTTTCTGTTAGGTCATGTGAACTGTACTCTGATTGGCTGAAAGACACAGCTCTTTTGATGCTAAAAGGAGGCAGTTTCTCTGAACATTCGTATGAGACTGACAATAGGGACACATAGAAAAATTTGCCTTCAGTTCACACAACCATGCTATGTGTTTTACTGTATACCTGGAAGCATTGTTTAGTGAACTAAGAGGGGGAAAAAAAACCCCGGAGTGGTCCTTTAAATTAAAGGATGCTGTCATAGCTTTTTCTGTACATGTTGTAGGGGACGCTCTAATCTCGCCCTGACTTGCCCTACCTAGGCAGAGCACCCGCCCCAAGAGAGGGGACCCTGCTCTCGAACCTCTTCCTAAAATATACCCTAGTAAATGGGTGACAAACAAACAGAAGTTAGATGGAAGACAAGCGGGAAAGAGATGCAAACAGACAACAAATCGAGGATAGTCATATGAGTCGAGCTCAAACCAGGAGTATGGCTGTCCGAAGGCCCAAAATGAGAGAGAACGGGAAGATAGGCCAATCCAGAGAACCCAAAAAACCCAAAAACGCAGGGGAAAAAACAAACGGGTGGACAAAAAGTGTAATCACATTGGCAAGGCTGCGGAAGAGGTTTAAATCTCCCCCAAGGGATTGACTCAAGGCAAACCCTCCAAGCAAAAGGCATCCGGCTGGGGCCCCAAAAAAATTTTTTAAGGGCCGTAGACGTCCGAACCTTGTTCCCTTTAAACCCCCCTAGGATTTCTTGTTTTTGTTGATGCAAAATTTGGATACTTGTTTTTATTTGAAAAAGAGGCTAACCTAAAAACTCAAATTTTGAGAAGTTTGGGTTTTGAAGTTCGAGTCAAAATCAAATCGAACTTAAACCTCTTTAAAAGTCAATGGGAGAAGTGTTTGGTTAAATTTTTTTAAACCCAATGGTGAGGAGAAGCTGCAATGAGCACCATAAAAAGTAAAGGATAAGTGGAAAACTTAGTGAAGAAAACAGAAAAAATTCCAAAAGGTAAAAAAAATTCTTCCTTTAATGGGTAAATGAAAAGATGAGGACGCGTTTTACCCGGTTCCCGTGGTAGCAGCTGCCCTGGGGGCCCTTTTTAACTAAAAAAAAAAACGATTTGGAATGGCCATGGAAAAAATGGAGGAGCCCTGTCACTTTTTGCACCCGGCCCAAAAAAAAAGTTCATATTGTGGGGGGCGCAGAAATCTAAAGGGAACATGGAGGGTTTGTGGGATGGTAGTTTTAGGGGGTGCAGCGGGAGGCGGGCTCCCTCATTTATTCCCCTTTTTAGGGCCCCCTGCAGCTAAATCAAAAAGGGGCCCCCCCTCCATTATGTTCCTATTTTTAAAATATCAGGGGTCTCTTTTTGATTAGGGCATGACAGGATTGCCCTTTTGGGACCCCCGGGCCCCCCTTTCGTAGCCCGGCCCCAAAAAAGCAAAAAAAGGCCCTTTGGAACCCCATTAATAAAATAGCAAGAAGAAATGATTTGTGAGATAAACTTTTTTTCAAAAGGGCCTTTACAAAGGTGTTTTTTACCCCAAAAAACCAAAAATGCCCTTTACCCACAGTCCGATTACTCAATCACCTTGTTTCCCCAAATTTCCGGGCCCTGCCCCCGTTTGTTTTCCCGACCCTGAGCCACCTCGACTGCCACCGCAAGCAAAATGCGCCAGGGGTAAAGACCTGGTAAACCCCCCCCACAGCATCCAAACCCTTTCTTTGGCGTGCTCGGTTTCATTCCCCATATACTGCATAGTGGTCAGTCGATATTCATTATTTTAAAACAAGGGGAGGAAAAGTGTGCCAGACACCCGTGACAAGGGCTTTAATCTCCGAAGATCAAAGTTGAAAAAAGTCCTTATCAAACCCGACATTGCTATTGGGGAGATTTTTTAGCCTCAGAATGTTTAAAATGGTTTGGCTGGACCCACCAAAATTGGAGGGTTCAGCTGATATTAAAGATATCTGTATGGCCAGCTTTAAATGAGTTTAATATAGTTTTCTGGCGTACTTTGAGCAAAAAAACCCCCATCTTAGCCCCTGTTCATAGTTTTTTTGAACAGTGTACCCAAAGCTGCCACATTTTGCACAGACAAAAATGTTTTGAAAGCGCCAAAAAGTGGGGGGTCGTACAAATCCTACCCCTGGTGCGCAAATTTTTCCGCAAAACAAAGTTTTCGATAACACACTTTCATACATACTGGCAGATCTTACACTATTAAACACAGACAGAACTGGCCAGTCGGCGCCCGGTTCATACATGTCGCCCCCAACGTCCCAAAAAGATTTAGCATGCCTCAAACATGTTTGTATTCATTACATGCTTAAAAAACAATACAGAGTAAGTCTGTATGAAAATTTTACAAATAATTTTTTTTCCAAAAAATAATTTTTTTATTAAAACTTATCCCCTTAATAGTAGTTACTCCTAACACATCTTTATAATTTCTTGTCACTTGAAGTTTGACAAGAATAGTGTGTTAATCCTATTTTCCCCCACACAAATACATGGTATAAGTGTATAAAAACCGAAATTGCACTATTACAATTGAAAAATATTGAAGAAAATTGTAAATAGGCTTAAAAATTGAATGCTGTTAAAGAAAAACACAACCTAGACTAGAGACAACAGCTGCATGGAGTAGCCATATAAATGTTTCATAGCTAAAACTTGTGGTGTATATAAAGGCATTGTGAAAAAAATAAAAAGGGGTTTTTTTAAATTACAATCTTTAAGACTCATTACTGCTTTTGTGCCTTTGCTTTAAGTTTCCACAATACCAAAATTAACTCAACAGAAAGCCCTGTATGGACACCAATGATAGTTCATCAAGTTAAACAAAAGTATTCGGAGTACACATTTTTGTGGTGTGCTTCTTTATACGAATATTTTTAAGTCAACCAAAAAGCCCATCTTTCTACAATATAGTGTTCCATTAATACATAACTTTTAATAGTATTCAAAAATAAAAAATCGACGTGATCAAAGTCACGATCCTAAATGCTCCTATTAAACAAAGCACAAGGATCCCCATTAAGAGTAATACAAGCTCACCCCTCAACATGTTTTGCTGTTAGAACAGCATCTAAAAATCTTTAAAAAATAGATCTAATAACGAGATATATTTCTTTATAGGAAAGAGCAGTTTGCTGCAATTCCCCATACAGTTGAAGAAAAGGTATATAGCATATATACCAGTATATACCAGATGTATGAAGGCCAAAAGGACAATATTTAGGTCTCTGTTTGGTGAATGGCAGGCCCAAATTGATAAGGTGTACTACTAGGCAGATTCCCAGAGGGCTGGGTCAGTCAGCAGGCTGACTTGCCCTTAAATTTAAAGCTCTTCACTGCCCTCCACCAACAATCTTTACTTTAACCCTTTCACTTCTCGAGACCAACAGGGAAGTTTATATTAACTCTTTCATTCCCCTAGACCACCAGGTCCACATCATTAACTCTAACACCGCTCTAGACCACCAAGTATCCTTACATTAATCCCCTCACTGCTATAGACCACGAAGGGTCCTTACATTAACTCCCTCACTGCTATAGACCACCAAGGATCCTTATTATTTTTTGTATTACAGTTAATTTTAGGATGCACAATGTGTTATATAATTATTTCTAGGGTTACAGTGGATATTCTTTGTAACTTAATTGATAGATCCTAGCTTGTAGAGTGCAGTGAACTATTTATTTTGAATGTTTTGTATGCATGGACTCATTTATATGCTCTAGCATATTTGTGCTAAATAACTTTCTATTTATGTGAGGAGGAAGTCTAGCTGTATGTTCATCGGCTTAGCATGGATTTTTGCTGGTAAGGTTATGTTCATACAACGTAATTTTACGATTATTTTGGGGGCGTATTCTTCGCTGAAATATGCCCCAAAATAAGCTTTAAACAATGTTCTATGCAGCTCTCACTGACAATTTCACGCTCGTAAATGTAAGTGTCTTGTAAATTTTTGAGGAGTTTGCACAAGTGAAATTCTCATATAATCAACAGTGGAGATTATTTTAAGCCAATAAACGCCTCAAAATATGTTCCACACGTTATAAAAAAAAGTGTTTTTTTTCTTTGTCTGTTTGTCGGTTGTGTTCTGATAAAGCTTTGTAAGTTTTTGCTCATATGAGTCTTTAGTGTAGTATAAATGACAGGTTAATGTTATTCTGCAGGTCAATATGATTCTGGGATACCACATTTTTACTATTTCCTTTTGTTTCACAGATTTTTTTTTTTAAATTTGTTTCGCTAATTTATGTGGCAAATAACTTCTTTTTTTTCTGTTGATGTACATACAGTATATAATGACTTCTTTTTTCCTGGATGAGCTTTAGTGTTTATTGGTATTATTTTCAAGTAGATATGACTTTTTATTCCAATTACTAAGAGAGGTTAGGAGATCACCATGTAGGATAAATAAGGTTAAATTTTAATAGACAGCACTTTTATGAATGTGGAGATACCGGTTATGTTTATTTTTTTGCAGTTTCTCTTTTTATATATGACAAGATCTTTTATATATATATGTAAAATAGGAAAAAGGGTGTAACAGGTGCAGTAAGATGGCAGACCTGGGGACCTCATGGCTTCCATGACAACTGGACAGCACCCTGCGATTATATGACACATGGCTGAATCATCTTTTTATATATATGCCTAAATTAGATCATAATGTTTGACTATACAATGAGCTTCAGATTAATTTGCCTTCTGCCGGCTATTTGCAGGCAGTTATAATGTGGTTGCATTACTGTATCATAGCATTAGTCGAGTGGAGGATTCTATGGAACTTCAATAGGCCAACGTGATCCCGAGTTAAGATTCCAGGTGCCTGACAGTTTATTGCAAAAACATTTGATCTTGACCATAGTTGTGTCCACCCTAGACAAGTTGATTTATGGTAGCACCTTTCTTTTCTAAATTATTGTATGTAATTTATTGTGATAAACTCCACTTGGTTAAAGAGAAGTTATGAAGGCAACATGCGACAACATAAGGCTTTTATTGAGATATAAGGCAATAAAACATAGTGTGCTATCATACTTTTAAATATCTCAATTCTTCACTTCCATGAAGATAAATATAATTATAGTTCAGCTTGGATCAAACCAACTGCTGACAACCAAATGTGACATTCATCAATTTGTGCTTATCTGTTATGTTCTTCAGACTATGAAACAACACACATACATTGCAGGTTTTGTTGGAACATTGGAATGCGTAATTACTTTCGATATCAGAACTGTTTATCCCCTGTAATTTATCTATTAATTCTATTCATGTTTACAGAGAAGCTTGGATTAAACTGAATAATCATATTGGCTATAAAAAGAAAATTAGATAAAGTGGCTAATGAAATATGTGGCATAAACAGAGAAAATTCATTAGGTGCTTATAGTCCAGAAAGCCGCTTAAAGTGATATCACAGAGATCTAGAGGTCTTCTCAGAGAATATTGACCCAAGGAACACAGAAACAGCTATAGGCAGTATAGAGGAAGTAGTTGACCCAATGCCCTGGTGCCTTTGGGCCCCACTGTCGCAAAAAAGTCATGGACAGCACTGTAAGTCAATGATTGATACTATTACATAGTTTTATAGTTTATAAGGCTGAAAAAAGACAGACATCCATTCAGTTCAGCCTTTTGTGCTCTAGTGTTGATCTAATGAGATAATAAAAATAAATCTCTGGATCGACGACCCTTCATTAGAATTCTAGTTATTGCAGAGTGGAGTTCTAGGATTGAATGTCCCTGTGTGTATATGGTTGATTTAGATTAATTGCCCCAATGGGGATAGAAACTAATGAGTGATGACAATTTTTGTATAGTGCTGTGAATACTATGGGCAACATGTATGAACGGGCTGTGCCAGCAGTGTGGATTCTTTTCAGCCCGACATCTAGGGCAGCCCCGTTCGCTATAAAATCACCCGTACGCCAATATCAGGTGCATTACAGAGCACCCGCGTCACTATGTAATGTGCCTGATTTCGGGGGGGCGTGAGGGAGGCGGGGCACACTAGAACCGTATGAAGCTATAGATTTATAGCTTTGTTAAGGCAATTCTAGGTGTGTTACTGCTGGAACAGGTAAACCCCTTTCAAAGTGTTTCAGGGTTTACCTGAGCCTGAATTGACGGTTTATGTGCTAGAATGCACCTGATTTATGACCCGCAGTACAACAGGTTCATAAATTAGGTGCATTCTATACTATTGTTATGTGTATAAAAATTGGCGTCTTAATGTCAAAAATCATACATGTTGCCCAGGGGTGTAACTAGGGAAGCCCGGGCCCCATAGCAAACTTTTGGATGGGGCCCTCCTCCTGCTTGCCCGACCACTAAAATTTACCGGGACCTCTTAATAATAGTCATGCAGTTACTAGATATTCCAACAAGCAAATACGGCACCGTACATATCCCCATCATACTGCTACCAAACAATTCTCACTATACCAAGACCAACATTACCAATAACACTACTTCATAAGGACCCAATTATACCGCCTGAACACGACCACAAATTACCACCACATAGTGACTGAATAATACCCCTAGAACTATTACTGAATAAAGATATACATACAGTGACCATATAGTGGTATATACCAGTGTACACAGACTCCTCAAGAAGTTTGGACAGAAGGGGAGGAATACATCCACAGCAGGCATAAATAAGTCCCAGCACTGCCTGTAAAGCGACTGTAAACCTTTTACATTGACATTAATAGAAAATCCGTGCAACAGTCCCCACTGCACGGATTTCCTGCTGGACGGTTTTTTACACCACCAGCATTACGAAAAACTTAGAACATGTTCATTCTTCCATCAGGCGGAACATGAACATGTGGGTGTGAAGGGGGAGGGCTTCAATCCACACACCGCAGACAAAAGCCACCCCCCTGCGTGCCAAAAACAGACCAAATACCGATCATTATTTCCCGAACGGTGTTTGTCCTTTGCCGTGTAAACGTGGCCTTAAAAACTGTCTGGTGGAAAATCCGTGTAGTGGGAACTGTTGCACGGATTTTCTATTTAAATCAGTGTAAAAGGTTGACAGTCGCTTTACAGATGGTTTCCAAATCCGAAAACCATCTGTAAAACCGACTGAAAGCCTGTGCCGTGGGGACAAGCCCTCAGGCGCAGGCACTGCTATGACTGTTACTTATGGCTGCTGTGGAAGTATTCCTCCACTTCTGTCCAGACTTCAGTAAGCAGTTAGGGCCACATGTATGAACCTGTTTAGGTCTAAAACTCACTTTTTTGCCCATAGGTTAATTAGGGATATAATTGATTAGGGAAAAACGTGCATTGCAGTACCAAGATAAGTTATCAAACTTGGAGTTCAGCTTGGATAAAGGACGGTTAAGGAATGGCTTTATTACAGCGTGCAAATATATGACTGAACAGTGCAGATATCTATCTCATAATTATTTTATACCTAGGCCTGTAACCATGACAAAGGGATATCCTCAATGCCTAAAATTTTGGCCCATTTTGTGGTGCATGCTAACCATGGCCCCTTTCCGAGAAACCACATCCCTTTTACCAAGGCCACATCCCTTTCGTTGTACAAAGCACAGAAGTGTCTAGAGACTGTCTAAAACACACAATAAATGTGGTATAATGTACGACATTATTTTTGCTGCATATTGTGCCAGAATTGTGGTGGAAATGCATTGATAAATGTGGCCCTATGAGTTTTTGACTTAAACATAATGGGCCACATATGTGAAATATGACGATTAAACGCCAAATTTCATGCGCATTAAAATAGCATAGAATGCACATGATTTATGTACCCACTCAACAGCGGGTCATAAATCAGGCACATTCTAGCGCTAGGACGACATTTCTGGCTCAGGTATACCACTTTGAAAGTGTTATACCTGTTCCAGCAGTAATGCGCCTAGAAATGCTGTAGCGAAGCTATAAATATGTAGCTTCGCTGTAATGTGCCTGATAATGGCGTTCGGAGGATTTGCGCTAATGCGAACGGTGCTGAACCTGATGTCTGGCTGAAAATACCCCAGACTTCTGGCGCAGCCCCGTTCATACATGTCCCCCAATGTAACTTATTTTTACATATTTATTTTTTTAAATTATATACTTACTTTTTTGTCACTAGACTTGAGCAATCTAAGCCAATTTTTTTCTTGCCTACAAGCTCAGGAGCATCTTAAATCACATTCTGACAATAGTCTTAATTTGTTTAAACATCTTTACTTATTTGCCTTACTTTTAAAGTAATGATAAAAACTTTATAGAAAGTCATAGAAAGTACGGCACATAATGAATTCCATTTACTAGTCTGTGATAGTATTCTTTTTGCTTTAATGAAAGTCCACTGAATTGTATGTTTTTTGTAGGAAGGCAAATAAATGTGGGGTGAGGCAGTATAGTAATGTTTAGGTGCTTGCTTTTAGAACTACAAAATTTTAATAATATGATCAAAATATGTTATTTTAATAAACTTGGAATGTATACAAATTCATGGTAAAGTAACACGTCATAGTTATATTGTGTTATTGCTAAAATGTAATTAGTCTTGTAGTAATATTATTGAAACTTCTAGTCTGCATATTTCCAATATACTAGAAGTCCATGATTTACATTGGAATGTCTGTGTTTAGTGATCTCTACAACAGGGTTGTGTCTGTAGGGGCATGTACAGCTTTATGGGAATTCTGAGTATCGGCAAGAAAGTGATCTGCACTCCACTCTTTTCTCTGTGGCCACATAAGATTTCTTTAGATAAGAATGCTGCAATTATTATTATTATTACTTTTTTAAGGGTGTTCTTGAGGCATTTGAGAGTGTGCATAAATGATATATTAACATTATCTGCAGGTTAGTTCAATTATGATGACACCAAATGTTGATAGTTTTTATGTTTTACTACTTTTGCAGAATTATTACACTTTAAAAAACAAACATGTTTTTGTGTAGCTTTATTTTAAGATCCCCAAACGTTTACATTTTTCATAGATGAAGTATGAGGGTTTGATTTCTGTAATACATTTCGGTTATTGATACTATTTTGACAGGCTGAACCTCCCCATACTCCTTTAACCTCTGCAGCAAAGCTGGAACCACTTAAATGTCTATTTTGAAAAGACAATCTTTGGATATGACGCTGAGCATGTGCACTCAACTTCTTTGGACATCCATAACTAGGCCTGTTCTCAATGGAATCTGTCTTGTTAAACCGCTGTATGACCTTGGCCATAGTGCTGCAGCTCAGTTTCAGCTTGTTGTTAATCTTCTTATGGCCTATAACATCTTTATGTAGAGCAACAATTCTTTCTTTTAGATCCTCAGGCAGTTATTTGCCATGAGATGTTATGCTGAACTTCCAGTGATCAATTTGAGAGAGTGTGAGAGCAATAACACCAAATTTAACACACCTGTGCCCCATTCATACCCGAGACCTTGTAACACTAATTAGTCACATGTCACCCTGGAGAAAATGACATATTGGGCACAGTTTGTCCATTTTCACTTAGGAGTGCACTCACTTTTGTTCCCGGCAGTTTAGACATTGATGGATGTGTGTTTAATTATTTTGAGGGTACAACAAATATACACTGTTATACAACCTGTACCCCAACTACTTTACATTATATTAAAGAGTCGTTTATTCATGTTATAATATAATATTTTCAAAAATTTGAGGGGTGTACACACTTTTGTGAGATACTGTATGTGTTTTTTTAAAGATAATATAGGAAATTTTTTTTCTTTGTTTTTTTTAAATATTTTTAAACATTTTAATTATCTTATTTTCCTTTGTATAGCAACAACTAGTGGGCTTTAAGAGGTAATCATGTGATCACTTGTATATTACACTGTAATATTTATAAATTGCAGTGTATCATGCCCATCAACATGATGCTGTCAGAAATCCTATTATGCTCTGACCTGTTAGTCAGGCTTCCATGGTGATTATGTAGGAACAGTGACTGTTAATGTCCAGGCAGCCCAGAAACGAATGCAATAATGTTCTTAAACATCCGTGAAGAATAGGCAACTGCATGGAGATCATGCAGCTAAGGAAGGGGAGAGCTGGCTGTCAGCAAAAGCTCTCCAGAGAGAAGGCCGGGACTATTTATAACTGTCCATATCTTGACAATCGCAAGGGTCAGGTAACTGCAGCAGCTGCTGGTTCTTAACAGCTCTGCAGTAAGTTCTGGTGGCTGGATTTTCTCTGGAATTTGGGCCAGTACTGTATGTCAGTCACAGTTAAATGGGAAATCAGTAATAAAAACAAAAAAACAATCTGATGTTATGTAAAAATGCCCCCCAGAGGTCTTTTAGTGAACATATGGGTGGTCCAAATAGAAATAAAGACAAATCAAAGTAAAAAGTAAACTAAAAAAACTGTGACAGCCCATGCAAAATATATATTAACTCATATATGTAACGGCCGGGATAGTGGATCCTCTGGACTGCCGCAAGTGATGGTGTAAGCCATGCCAGGGAGCGGAGTCTAAGTAGGTCCCGGTATTCACGAGAGGCCGCCGCAAAGTGGGATGGACTTGCTTCGGCGGGAGTCTACCAGGTCGCTACCCCTGACGTGACTTGCTTGCGGTGCTAGCCGAGGTGTAGCGTAGTACAGAATCGTGAGGCGTAGACGTAGTCGGGGACAGGCAGCACGGTCAGGGCAGGCGGCAGAGGTTCGTGGTCAATAGACGTAGCAAGAGGGTTCAGAGTCGAGAAACGTAGGCAAGGGTCAGGAACACGGCAGAGACAAGAACAAAGATAACGCTTTCTCTAGGGCACGGAGGCAACAAAGATACAGCAGGGAAATGACATGGACCCATACATTATATAGAGTCAGCACCCGGCAATTTTCCAATCACCGGCGCGCTGTCTCTTCAAATTCAATGAACGATCGCGCGTGCTAGGGGGCGCATTCCGGCAAGCAGGGGGAGAGCGCAGGACAGGAACGTGGTCAGGTAAGCGGATGGGACGGGTGCGCCCGCAACCCGTAGCACGGTCAGCGGCACCATCCGTCGCAGCTGGGCGCCCAGAGAGGGGGACACGGGTGCGCCCGCGACCCGCAGGCCGGGATGCGGCGCCACCTGTTACAATATATATTACCTATCTATCTAATATGTTAATATTACATAAAAATAAAAGCTTAGGTATCATGAGCATGAGAAAGCACTATAGCTATTAAACCTACACATACTTAAGAAAAAGAAAGGTGCCTGATAATGAATGGGGGCAAATGGTTTGGAAATGCTTTCTCTGTGTGGTGCTCTCTAAGGACAGATTCATACTACGATATTATAATACACACAAGGTATCTTGTGATTTAAAAATATCTGTCATAATCCTGTCAGACAGACCCCCAGCTTTGAGCTCTGGTCGCCGGCCATGGCCCTTGCGACAAAGACGCAGTGTTGGTCGTAGTGCTCACCAGTGTGAACTCTGTCTTTCCATGCTCTGTATTTGTAATTGATTCCTGGCCAATGCCTGTGTTCAGGAATCTTCCAGCACTTTTTTAGTTAATCTGTTTACCTGCTGGTCTCTTTGATTGACAGCCTTGTATTCCAACCCCGTCTTTTGTTTCTTCCACCTATCACCTCTGTTCCTTGTTCCTTGGTCTATTATAAATAGGGTTCCTTGTCTTTACTCTTTGCCTGCTATATTGGGTTCTTTCAGTACCTGTAGTTAGCTCTTCCTCTTGCTGGATGTCCTTGTTACCTTACTTTGCTCTGTTTCTGACTATTCTTCTGCCTTCTGATTTTGTACTGCTTCTCCCGACAGTTACTGACCTGGCGTGTCTGACCCTCTGTGTTTGTGTTCAGTGTTTGTTTCATCTGTGTTCTGTGTTTCCACTTTGCAGTCTTCAGTTGGGGCCGACCTTTTAAGGAGTTGGGCACCCCCAAAAGGCAGGGACAGTGGTTGGGAACAGCGTCAGGGCCTCACTCTATCTGTGTCTATTCGTGTGCCCCTGACCGATTCCTCACAATATCTTTATCAGTTTCTGATCAGAAAGGCGTAGAAGATAAACAGAACACCACAACATGAATTAGAGAAAATAGTATCATGCCTCATACTTTAATTTTTGTTAAAACCACAACCTGAATTGAAACCAAAATAGGGTGTGTACTCTAAAACAATAAAGTATACACAATTTTATCTGTCAGACAATTCAAGGTACTATAACCTGGGATAATAGACGAAATTAGCCGCAATAAAGCGGAGTATAGAATGGGTTCTGTAAAATGCCTATATGACCCTAATTGACCTATTAAGGCCCTGCAGAGAAAGTCAGGGTAACGGCCCCGTAAGGACGACCCTGTCCAGAACCTAACCCTATAACACACTAACCCAAAAATCAAAATTAATCAGAATAAATAAGGGTCCAACATTTTTATTTTGCCAATTTTTCTAAAGGGGAAACTAGTATGGCAAGAAAACCTTTAAAAATTATTTGTTTTGCCAATAATTTTAAAAAAACGTAAAAAGTAGGAGACAATAAAAATACCTGCAATTCTCTGTCCGCAATGGGGAAATTTGCCTCCAAAAAACCAAGGGTAAAAAAAATTGGGCTACCCGTAAAAAAAATTGTTTAAACCCAGGGAAATAAAAGAAGGGGGTAAGGTGGGCCCCAATGTGTAATAGAATTATGGGGGAATAAAAAATTCCCTTAAAGTAACATTATATGGGGGAAAAATTTTGGGCCTTAGTTGGCCCCAATTATAAAATTGAAACCCCCAAATATGTTAATGATGCCCCCAGTAAGGAAATTTAAAAATTCCCCAACAAAAATAAAAAGGGGAAATTCCTGGGGGAAAACTGGTGTCTCCCCGAGCTATTACCTCCTATCAGTCGGTGCCGAAATTCAATGAATCGCGCCCCCGGGAAAAATTTAAATCCCAAGGGCCACATTCCGTTCAAAAAACCACCCTTATTGGATGCAAAATTTGGTCGTCCCCAAGGCGCTTGCTGTAAATAAGGGCCCCCCAGGATTTATCTTTATTATTTTTAAAATGGAATTTATTAAAGTTTGTTTTAGACTGCACCCTTTTTTGGGTTTTTCTTTTTATGGGGGGTTTTAAACAATAGGGGGAAAAGTTCCCTTTTTTGTGAAAGTTTTTGTACTGCCTAAATTTTCCCAAAAAGATCAGGTAGGGGAAAGTTTATCTTTTTCCATTAAGACCCTTTAAGCTTTTGCCCGCTAAAAAAAATTTCGTCTAAACTGCAAAGATCAACCCCAAAGTTACTGGAGCTGGCAACCCCCACAAACATACATGAAAAAAGGGATTTCTGAGGGGAAGCCCTTATTAAGGTTCTACAGTGAAAAACTTCCTTCTGGGCAACTTCAGTTTTTAAAACTGTTTTTTGTTATTTTTTTCACTTTCAGAATCCCTTTAAAAAAGTTATGTAAGCCCTTCCACGAGATTTGCTTTGTACTAATTAAGTTTACAGTTTTCTTTTTCGCTGTTTCCGGTATCAGATGGTAGTCTGTGAAATATAAAACAAAACATAAAATAAACTCACAGGAAATTCCAGAAAAGTTACATTTTGAACTTTAGGGGGAAGCTGAAAAGCAATAAAAAAAGGGAAAGCCGCAGCGAGCTTCATAAAAGAGCTTAGGAAAAGTTTAAAAGGGGTAAAAACCCTTTTTGCACCCAACTTTTTAATTACTTCAATGCATCTAAGCTAAAAAAAAACCTACTTTTTATGTTGTTTAACATTTGAATCGAAAATTCTATGTTTTTAAAAAAAAGGCCCCCAGGGCCAGCTTCTCCCCCCCCTTGGAAACCCCCAGTGAAAACCTAGAATCACCTTTTTTTTTAAAAAACCCTGTTTAAAGGGCCCAAAATTAATGTTGTTAGTTTTGTCAGATTTTGAGTAAAAATAAAAGAGAAGATCCTACTTTTTTTTCCGGACGCCCCCTTTGGACGGCTGCCATTCCGTTCAAGGGGAATTTAAGCAGTGAAGCCCATGTTCAAGACAGCCCCACCCTTTTTCCAGGCCCAATTGTTATCTGAAATGTGCCTCTTTAAACCTGTAATTGGTTTAAAGTGTAAAGGGGAACGTAAAGGTTCAATTTCACCCGGGGTTTTAAAGGGCCCCGGGGCAGCCGAGAGTAAAACAGGGGGTTTCCCGGGAGGTAAGTATGGTTTTCTTTTTTTTTTAAAAAATCCCCCATGGAAAAATGAGCTTTGATCATTTAAAAACCCCCCCTTTTTAAGAATCTTTCATTTTTTTTGCAATATTCCCAAAGGGGGGGTTGTGCTTCAAAAAGATCAGGGGCATAAGACAGCCAACATTTACAAAAACCCCAAACCCTATACCTTAAAAAAAAAGTTTACTTGCTGGGGTTTGGTGGTTTGGGGACAGCACATGCCCCTTGGGGATGTTTAAATTAAATTTAGTGTTTTTTAATTTTTGAGGGGGGGGAAATAGGGGCAATGATCCCCCGAAGACCCAGGAAATACAAATTACATCCGGCTCAAAAGGTGATATCTTCTTGATTTGTTAAATTTCCCCCTTTCCCTATCTTCTCTATTCGCCCTTGTCTTGATACTTTTCCCGGGGCCAGCGATTTTAGGGGCTTTTCACACAAAGAAAAAAAATTTAAGTGGGGAAAACCCATGGGTTTTGTTTTCCCGGACTGTATTGCCCCATAGTATCTTTTACTAAGGTACATGCTTATTACATGTGAATTTGGAAGCATTTTATTGATTTTTACAGGTGGTTTGCAATCAATTCATCCCTTTTGGGTTTTGGACCCCCCGGGATTTGTTAAGGACCACAAAACAATAATATGTTTTGGGGGCTTTGGGGATTTTAGTTTCCCCCATTGAAAACAAAAATAAAATTTCCCACCCTTTTATTTTGCATTTGACCAAAAAATTAGCATGTTCAAAGTTTTTTTAGGTCAATGTGTATAGTTTTCTTTCAGTTTTCAACTAAATTTGTGGATGGAATCTAGGTGGAATTCGTCTAGAAATCCTGGTCTTGTGAACAGAACCTCAGATTTCTAACTTTTCCACCATAACCGGTGCCCTTGTAATATTACCCCGTTTTCTACCCTCAGGCGGGCCTCAAAATGTCAAAATTTTTAAAATTGTAAAAAATCCCTTTGGGAGAAATTCCAAAACAACACTTTTGGGGACATGTCTGAAAATTTTGGGGGCCACAAGCTTTTAGGGCAAAAAATCCGTGTTAAAATGCGCCAGAAAGTACAGCCTCTTTAAAAATTTTGGGATCGGTTTACCTTTTATAGTTAAAAAAAAAGTCCCAAATGGGGCACTTCGCCTAAAAGGACTTTGTGCAAATAAAGGCCAACGGGTTATTGGGGGTTTTAAGTAATGGCCCATCGAGGCGCATTTCGCAAGGGAAGCGCATAACCCCAAAAAAATTTCTTGTGTTTTGTATGTGCCTCAATTTGGACAAATTTCGTTTTGGAGGTGAAGCGTTCATTTTTAGGACATAAAAAGTGCCCTGCCTGGCCCTATAATGCACCCCGTTTTGGTATCCCACAGTTCTTTTTCTTTTAAAAATATGGCGTCAAAAGTGTTTTTGGGGACAAAAAAAGAAAAAGAAAAAGACGTTTGGGGAAATTTTGACAAAGTCGGCCCCCTTTTTTTTCTGGGATTTTTTTTTAACAAAGGGGGAAATTTACCCCGATGTCAAGGGAGGTTAGCCCATTTCTGGGCTAAACCCCGATCACTACTGAGCGGGGTTTGATGAGGATTTGCTCAAAAAAGTGTTGAGCGGTTTTTTATCGCAAAGGGTTTAAAACGGACGGGTTTTTTTGTTGATCGGGAAAAAATTTTTGATCATGCGATTAATTTAGGTTTAAAATTTGGCATATTCTTTAAATCGCCAAATTTTTGGCGCTTCCTGTCATTTTGGCGGCCGCAAATGCTTACAGAATTGAGCAGGGGAAATTAAGCTTTGTTCATTGAGGCAGCTTTTCCTTAAATTTTGAAACCCGCCCAAATTTTTATAGTCACCAAAGGGGAATTGAAAGGTGCCCCAAAAAAATTTTTGTATTATAGAATAAAAAACGATACGTTTTTTTTGCACTTTTGCCCCGTCAGATTTTTTGATAGAACCTTTAATTAAATTTTAATTCAGCAAATTTTTTTTTGTCACCCCAGGTTTATGAAAAGGGGCCAAAAAATACATTTGTATTATACGAAACATAACAGATACGTGTTTTTGACCTTTGGCAAAAAACAGTTTGTTCATTGAGGGAGCTTTCATTTTTTTCAAACTGAATTCCAAACAATTTTATAGTCAACCCCCAGGTGAATTGAAAGGTTCCAAAAATTTTGTAAAATTTTCGAATACATAACAGATACGTGTTTTTGACTTTTTTCCCATCCCGAATTTTTTGATAGGCACCCCCTTTCACTTAAATTTTAATCCGCAATTTTTTTTGTTTACACAGATGAAATTTAAAGGGGCCAAAAAAAACCTTGTATTTACGAAAAAACCTAACGGGTGTGTTTTTTTTACCCTTTGGCGCCCCTACCCGCTTTTTTCACTGCGGAGTTGCATTTAAAATTTAAACCCAAACAATTTTATAGTCACCACAGGTGAATTTTGAAAGGTGCCCAAAAAAATCTTGTATTTTACGAATACATAAAAGGTTTGTGGGTTTTTGACTTTTGGGGACAAAAGCTTTTTTTATTGAGGGATTGCACTTAAATTTAAAACCCCGCAATTTTTAAAAGTCACCAAAGGTGAATTGAAAAAGGGGCCAAAAAAAAATCTTTTCATTATACCCAATAATAAAGTCGTGTTTTTTTTTCTTTTGCCCAGTCCCGTTTTGTTTATAGGGGCATCTTGCATTAAATTTGAACCAAACAATTTTTTTAGGGACCCCCAGATGAATTGAAAGGTGCCAAAAAAACCTTATATTTTACGAATACATAACCGTTTTCGTGTTTTTTTACTTTGGCGCATACGTTTGTTCATTGAGGAGCTTGCACTTAAATTGAATTTCCCGCAAAATTTAAAAGTCAACCCCCAGGTGAATTTTTAAGGTTGCCAAAAAAAAAATTTTTTTGTATTTAAAACGAAAAATAAACCCGATGTGTTTTTTGATTTGGGGAATAAGCTTTTTTTCATTTAGGAGCTTGCACCCTTAAAACGAATTTAGAAATTTTTTAGTCACCCCGGTGTTGAAAGGTGCCAAAAATATCTTGTATTATAGGGAAAAAAAATAACGATTCGTGTTTTTTGACTTTGGCGCATTAAAAGTTTGTTATTGAGGCAGCTTGCCCTTAAATTTTGAAAACCCGCAATTTTATTGTCACCACCCGGTGAATTTAAAGGGGGCCAAAAATATTTGGGGAATTTTAACCCAAAACTTTAAAAATACGGTTTTTTTGCACTTTTGGCCCCGTCAGTTTTTTGATAGGGCACCCTTTCCCTTTAAAAAAGAATTTCCCGCAATTTTTTAAATCCCCAAGGTGAATTGAAAAAGGGGCCAAAAAATTTCCTTATATTATAGAAAACATAAAAGATACGTGTTTTTTTACTTTGGCACAATAATCTTTGTTCATTGGGGGCAGGGTTGCACTTAAATCTTTTAATTCCCGCCCCCCTTTTTTAGTACACGGTGAATTGAAAAGGGGCCCCCAAAAAATTTTGTATTTTAAGACTTATTAAAAAGTAGTGTTTTTTGGTACTTTGGCGACTACCCGCTTTGGGTTTTATTGAGGCCCGCTTTTCCTTAAATTTGAATACAAACAATTTTAAAAGTCCCCCCAAAGGGGAAATTTATAGGTGCAAAAATACCCTTTTAATTTTCCGGGAATTTCATTTAGATAGTGTTTTTTTTACTTTGCGCAGGCCCGCTTTGTTGGAAAATTATTTGCAGTTAAAAATTTTAATCCCGTAATTTGTTTTGATTTTGAGGGGGGTTTTAGAAAACCTGTGTTTTGGGCTTTTTAATAAAAGACTTTCCAAAACCTTCCATTTCCTTCTCAAAATTTTTTTAAATTTTTGAAAATGGGGCGAAAATTAGGTGGTTTAAACGGGGCAAAAGGGGGGTTAGGATTTGGGGGTAGAGGTCGAGGGAAGTGCTCTTCCCGTGGCTGGCGGGAAAAACGGGATGCAGGGATCGTTTAGTTGAGGGCCCTCAAAGGCCCGTCATCGTTTGGGAGGGCCCTGTGGGAAACTCAGGTTTGCCCAAAAGCGGGCGCAAACTTTTCTTCAGTTTGGGTTTTGAAACCCGCAAAAACCAGGGAAATCTTACCTCCCCGTTCCCAGTCACGGCCCCAAATGTGTCATGCTCCCCCGCATCGGGCCAACTTTAAGCAGCCCCAAAAAGTCAAATCGGTACCACCACTGTGGATAATTTCCCTTTTTGAAGAACCCCTTTTATGACAAAAAAGCGGGGTTTGGGGGCAGAAGGATGTTTTAAAAAATAAGAGGCCCAAAAAGGGATGTTTTTTTCTTCTTGATGCCAGTTTTGTGCCATAGAAAGGGGGAGAAGGAAACCCGGGGGAATTTGGCAAAAAATTTCCCCGGGGGGTCGGGGAACGCCCTGCAGTCCCCCTTTTCTTGTAGCCCGCGTTTCCCGGATTCAGAAAATTTTGGAGGGCCCCGTCCCGTGTTGATGATTTTATGGTGACGACATTTTCGGATCCAACTTGGGCTTTTTAGGGAGAATTTTTCTTTCGAGCGCTTATTTATGGATGAGGAGGGAAAAAGGGCGTTTGGGGTTTGTGTCAGTACGGGTTCCCTTCCCAAAAAAGGGGGGAGGCCCCCGGTCCGCAGAGTCGTGATATGTTTTCCCCCCAGGCCACGGTCAGCGAAAACCCCCCTCCTCGCTTTTCGCCCCCAAAAAAAGGGGCCCGGCCTTCAAGCCCGGGCCTTTTTGAAGGGAGCCTCTGATTCACCCAGCGGGTTTCATATGCCCCCTATGCGGGAAAGCAAAAAGTGAGGCAAGAACCCCTTTTGGGGGTTAAACCCCCACCAAAAATGTTTAGTCACATAAACGAAAAGATGGAGTTGAAATGGAGGGGAACCTTGGGCCAAAAAAAGGCCCCCCGACGGGGCCTTTCCCAAACCCCTGGGCCCCAAACCCTTTTCGCCTCTCCTCCTCCTCCACCAAGGTTTTCAGCTTTCCATGTCTTCAGGGGTCTTGATCCCGGGGTCAGTCTCCGTTTTAGCCCCCCGTCGCCCCAGTCCACCTACCCCCCAGGGGGGACCCCCTTACCCCTTTCCTTCCCCCAGTTTGTGACTGCGCCGCCTTTTAAAAACGGCCCGTCCCAGCAGCCAGCCCTTTTGTTTCCCAGGTTTGGGAGCAGAAGAAAAAAAACTTTAAAACCCCAAACCCCTCCCAAAAACCCAAAAGCCCGAATGTTGGCTTGCCAAAGGGTTTTGGCCCTTTGGGGAAATGTTGCCCTTTCCCTCTGGTGGAAAACAGGGGGGTTCCGGGAAAAGTTTATGGCCTCGCCCGTTCCCCAATACCCGATGCCCAGCAGGGATTTCTTTGCCCGAAAAGCCCTCCCCCCTGGGCCAAAAAGTCATCTAAAATTTCAAGCGCTTGTTGCATTCTGTGTGGAAAAAAATCCATTTGGGCCCCGGGCACATTGGTAGTTAAACAGGGCCCAAAGGGCTTTTAAACTTGTGAAAGCTTTACTGGTGTGGCTGGGTGGGAAGTTTGGTGGTGATGGGGGCCCCTCAGGCTCGGCGCACGTCTTAAAACCGCAGGGGATGGTGCAGGGGTTCTTTCCCCCAAGGGCCCCTGGTGGCATCCCGTGGGCCCGAGAAACCCCGGCCGTGTTGAAATGATCTGTTTGGAGGGCCATCCACCCAAGGTAGGTGTGGGGGCTTTTTCCCCAACGAGAAACCCAGTGCTGGCCGGGTTTCCAAGAACCTTGTGCCAGGCAAAGGGGGTGTGCGATTTAAAGGGGAAATTTTGCTGGCCGCCCCCAAATCGGGGAGGCCGGGGGACATCCCCTTTCCCGGACATGTCATGAAAATTGTGTCCGGAAATTTTTTAAAGGGGTACCCGGGTTTTGGACTGCCTGTTTAGGGAAAGGGTCGAAGTCTAAGTTCGCACTTCCCCATTGCACCCCGTTCGTCCCCGGGGTGGTTGCAGGTTAGTCGGCCCGTCCCCCGTCTCATTGTTGGTGGGGGAAACGCTGGAATTCCCCCCTCACTTACTCCCGCGTTGTGGCGCAGGGGCAATTTCCCTTACCCCAGTACGAAGTGACAAATGGCCTTAAAACGCGGTGCGGACCCCGGGGTTTGGGGGTTTAAACCCCGGAGAGTGGGGAAAGGGGAAAGAGTTGCACCATCCCTTTCCAGTTTTGAAAAAAGCCCCCCCAAAAGGGCAGTGGGGGGGGGGGACAAAAGCCCCCTTTTCGGGAAAAGATTTGGGATTTAGTTCTGGAACGGGTCGTTTGGACATCTGAAAAAAACAGGTCCGGCCCCCGGACGGGGGGGGGAGCGGACAAGATGCCCGGGCACGGAGCCCTTTCTCTCCGTCAAATCCCAAAGGGCCCCCCCACAGTTTTACAATTTTTATGATCTTCATTAGGGCCCGTGGTTCGGGGTCCAGAGTAGGAAGGTTTGGGCCCTTTAGGGTCTAGGGTGCTCATCTTTAAAGGAAGGGCAGGGGTGTGGTTTAAGCTGGGGCCGGAGGGGAAAGGGAGGAGGGGGGTATTCCCCCCCCAGGGGCACCGACGTTACCGACTTTCCCGCCTTGGAAAAAAGGTTGGCGGAAATTTTAGGCGGAAAGGGGGCAAAATGAGGAAGATTTAGTTTGCTAGGCCTTGATTCCCGAGGTTTGGGAAAAACAAGGTCCAAACTTTACATGAGGGGTTGGGGTGCTCCCTTTTCCCCCAACTTTTCCTCGCATTAAGGCCATAAAATAACAAAAAGTTACTGGGTGGCCACCCATGGATCCCGGACAAAAAAAAATCAGCACTTTCCTTCCCCCAAAATTTGTGAGTAAAAAGCAGGAAATGGAGAATTGTGATTGTTTTAAAGGGGCCCTCTGTTGGTTGGGTTTATGTTTTCAAATGTCCGGTTGGGAAAAAATCAGCGCGTGAAGGGGTAGGTGCCAAGTAGCCGTTGGGGGTAGCAGCAGCAGCAGGAAGGTGGGAGAAAAACCCAATGGGGGACATTTTGGGAAACTTTGTTTAAACTTCCCCCAAGTGCAATCGGGCCAATCAAAACCAGGACCCGGGTTAAATCATGGAGCACGACTATCTGGTTCTCAACACCGATGTTTTTTTTTGTTCCCGGGCCCCCTGACTTTTGGGTTTTCCAAAAATGGACGAATGGGCCCCAGCTCGCCGTCGCCCCGCCATAGAGGTGTTGTCCTGCCCTCACCCAAAGGTATATTGAGCGGCCCTTCAGCACCGTGGGGGAAATCTTTAAAAAGGGAAAAAACCGCACCCGGTTTTCCAAAAGAAAATTGTGGATCGTTTGCTTTCCTAAGATAAATAGGCATGGTTTTTTGATGTTGTTTTGGGGGCCCCCAATTAAAGGGTCACCGATTTGTTGGGGTCTTTTTCCCCATTCCTCTTCAAAAAAAAATGGTTTTCTTAAAAAATGTTTTTTAAAATGATCATTTCTTTATTTTCAATTTTTTTTCTTTTTTTCCCAAAAGTTCTTTTTGTATTTTTTGCTGTGAGGAGATGTAAAAGACGAAAGGTTTTGACAAAACCGTAGTATTTTAACTCCCCTTTATTTTTTAGAAGTTTTCCCTTTAAATGGTTTTGGGGTTCATGTTGCGGGGAGATAAGCAAAAATTATGGTTTTTTGGAAAAAAAAAAATGTGGTTTTAAATTGGTTTTTTTCCCCTCAAATTTTTTTAATAGTGGTTTGAGAAGTCTTTATTTTTTAATTTTTTGGGGTCATTTTGTGTAAAGCCCCCGCAATAAACTGGCCCTTTGGGAAAAAAAAACAAATTTTTTTTTTTTCTTTTTTTTTGGAATTTTCTCCCTACTTTTTTTTAATGGGTGGAGAGAAGTCATATTTTATTTTTTTTGGGGGGTTTTTGCAGTTTTGTGGATCGGGCAAAAATTTCTTGGCCCTTTAAAAACAGAAAGGTGGTTTTAAAAAGGGCATTTTTTCCCTTCACAATTTTTAATAGTGGCAAAGAAGTCATATTTTTTAATTTTTTGGGGGTCATGCAGCTGGGGAGATCCCCAGAAATTAATCAGGGTTTTTTTTGTAAAAAAATGTGGTTCAAAGTGGCATTTCCACCTCACATTTTTAAAGGGCTGAGAAGTCATTTTTATAATTTTTTTTGGGTAAAGCTGCTTTGAAATGCAGAAATATGGGGCCCTATTATAAAAAAAAATGTTGTTTCAAAGACATTTGTTCTTCCCCAATTTGGGTCAAATTTGGTAAAGGGTATGCTATGAATTTTTGGGGATTTTGTTTGAAATGAGAAAATCCCAGGCCCTTTTATAAAAAAAATTTTTGTTTCTAACGGGAATTTGTTTTCACAATTGCCCAAGAGTGGCTCAAGGGGATGGTGTTCAGAAAAAAGGAATAGGTTTGGGAACTTTTAAGGGAACACAATTGGCAAAAGGGATTGTTTTTGCAAGATCTTTAACATAGTATCAACCCCTGTATTGAAAAACCCCTTTTAAAATAAAATTTAAAAAAAGAGAACCAAAAGAAAAGGGGGGGTTTCCCAAATCTATTTTAAAAATGTTTTTTTCTGGGAATTAAACTACTAAAAAACTTGAGTACTGGGCGGGTTTAAAAACTTCCTCTGAATTGTACAAGGGAGGTAAAAGGAAAAACTTGCCCAGATGTGGTTTTCAGAGGACATGGAGTATGGAGCAGGACAGAGAACAAAAGTCCCCAGGGGCCCAATTTTCCCTCCAGCCCCGATGAGTAAAAAAAGAAAAAAAAAGGGCCAAAAGAAAAAGGGCCCCTGGGAGGGAACGGGGAGCTTTAAACCCCCAATATTCAAGGAAGCTCAATTGGTCCGCACTCATACGGACGGGCAAGCGCTACCCAGGACAGGGACAGTATATGTCCAGTGAAACTGAAATGGTGGTTCAAAGACTCCTTTTCCCTGGCACTTTTAATCTGTGGGTCAGACAGGTTTAATGGTCATTCTGCGGTACAGGACAGATATAGTTAATGTCCAGTTCAACTAAAATGGTGGTTCAAAGACTCCTTTTCCGGCACTTTTTAATTTGGGGGTCAGACAGGTTTAATGGTCATACTGCGGTCCAGGACAGGTATAGTCAATGTCCAGTTCAACTAAAATGGTGGTTGAAAGACTCCTTTTCCAGCACTTTTTAATCTGTGGGTCAGACAGGTTTAATGGTCATTCTGCGGTACAGGACAGATATAGTCAATGTCCAGTTCAACTAAAATGGTGGTTGAAAGACTCCTTTTTCTGGCACTTTTTAAATGTGGGGGTCATGCAGGTTTGGGGCTCATGCTGTGGCCCAGGACAGGTATAGTCAATGTCCAGTTCAACTAAAATGGTGGTTGAAAGACTCCTTTTTCCGGACTTTTAAATCTGGGGGTCATGCAGGTTTGGGGCTCATGCTGTGGCCCAGGACAGGTATAGTCAATGTCCAGTGAAACTAAAATGGTGGTTGAAAGACTCCTTTTTCCGGCACTTTTTAATCTGGGGTCATGCAGGTTTGGGGCTCATGTTGTGGCCCAGAGAGGGATAGTCTATGTTCAGTGAAACTAAAATGGTGGTTGGAAGACTCCTTTTTCCGGCACTTTTTAAATCTGGGGGTCATGCAGGTTTGGGGCTCATGCTGCGTTCCAGGACAGGGATATTCAATGTCCAGTTCAAGTAAAATGATGGTTCAAATCATACTGCCTTCTGGCACTTTTTAATTTGTGGGTGATGCAGGTTTAATGGTCATGCTGTGGTACAAGACAGGGATAGTGAATGGTGTGTGATTTTTTTTCTGTGGCTTTTATAACCTAAGTGTGTTGCCTAAGATGTAGCACGTATCCATTTGACTGTTGTGGATGTTAATTCCAACTTCTCCAGCCCTGTTTGGGTGTAATAATGAATGTGTTGTTGCTCTCCCATAGACTTTAATGGTCATCGCTCATAATCGACCACTCACTATCGACTATCTTGTCGATGACGGTCGAAGGCCAACGTAATCACTCAACACTACTCAAAAGAATAAACATTTTCATTCTTTTTTTCCATGTCACGGATTTGAAATCTGGAAAAACTGCAGCGCAGACTGGCCATTTAAGTGAATGGACTTCGGATTAAATAAAGATTTTAATGAGAAGTCCAACGTGGTATCCGTGTTGAATTCCTCATAAAAATCCATTGTGTGTACTATGTATTCTGTTCTGCCCAGAGTTGTCAAACACTATACTGTAGAAACATTAGTTCCATCCTTATACTCCCCATAAAATACATTTAGTCCCCCTACAGTAATTATTACCAAATACAGATGTAGCACAGCTTAACATGACATCAAACACATTATGATTTAGATGGAAAATCTCAACTTTTTCAATTATTTTCCAAAGTTTTTGCCCTGATCTATGAACAGATAACGTGTTGTTAGTTTTCATTGTCAACTTTATTATAACTGTATTGCCCTCAAAAATAATAATTTCTAATAAATAGTGCCTCTCACAGTAATAGTGATCCCCTACAAAGCCCCCCAAAATTATTGTGCCTACCTGAATGCTGTCATCTGCAATAGTCAGGGCCGCTATGAGAAATTTTGGGGCCCCATACAGCTGGAGCGTCTCCTCCTCCCCCTTCCCTGCTGCTTGGTCCCCTGCAAGCACTGCCACCCCAGGAAAAGAAAATAAATTGTTTCTGGGGTACACAAAAAAAAATGCAATTGTGCCATTGTTTTTAGATTTAGTTCTTGTTGGATTTTACAATGTACAGTTTTGCAGGTTTTATCTATTTTGCAGGTCAGGACATATACAAAGGCCAGCGAATACCTCCCCATGATCCCTGTATGTCACCACTATGTTACTGACCAAATCAGTATACCCAGACCACTATTGCTAAACTATATACTACCCTGTTTCCCCGAAAATAAGACATAGTGCCAGGGGCGTCGCTAGGCAGATTAATTCGGGGCACGAGCCCCGAAAGAATCTGCCTGTGCCCCGAGTCTCTGCGGGCTCCAGGCCACTGACGTGGGCCTGGAGCGCTCCTTAGTGCGGGCGGCGCCCGCCGATCTCCCTGACCGCGCGGCTGTTTCACAGCAGCCGCACAGTCAGAGTCGGGGAGGAGGAAGGACGGATCGGTCCTGTCCTGTCTTCCTCCCTGTATGTACAGCGCTTGGTAAGCGCTGTACATTCATCTCAGCGTCGCAGGGGGCGTGACGCATCGCTTGCCTCATGCCCCCTGCGACGCTGGGTCTCCTAAGCCGGCAGCTCTGCCAGCTGAGGAGGTCCCGGGCCCCGCGAGACGGCGTAAGCAGCGTGATGACATCACGCTGCTTACACCGCTCTCAAGCTGCAGGACCTGGATGCGCGGACCGGGCCTCATTAGGTAAGTAGTTTTTTTAATTTTATTTTTATTAGCTATGGGGGACATATCACTGGCTGAGGGGCAGATCACTGGCTGGGGGGAATATTACTGGCTGGGGGGAATATTAATGGCTGGGGGGGCATATCACTGGCTGGGGGGCATATCACTGGCTGGGGGGCATATTAATGGCTGGGGGGCATATCACTGGCTGGGGGGGCATATCACTGGCTGGGGGGCATATTAATGGCTGGGGGGCATATCACTGGCTGGGGGGGCATATCACTGGCTGGGGGGCATATTACTGGCTATGGGGGGCATATCACTGGCTGGGGGGCATATCAATGGCTGGGGGGCATATCACTGGCTGGGGGGCATATTAATGGCTAGGGGGGCATATCACTGGCTGGGGGGCATATTATTGGCTATGGGGGGCATATCACTGGCTACTGGCTAAAGGGGGCATATTATTGGCTGGGGGGCATTTCACTGGCTGGGGGCATGTCACTGGCTGGGGGCATATTACTGGCTATGGGGGCATATCACTGGCTGGGGGGCATATCACTGGCTGGGGGGCATATTACTGGCTATGGGGGGCATATAAATGGCTGGGGGGCATATTACTGGCTATGGGGGACATATTACTGGCTATGGGGGGTATATTACTGGCTATGGGGGGCATATTATTGGCTATGGGGGGGCATTATTCTTACTGGCTGGGGGCATATTACTGGGGGTATCGGGGGCATATTAATGGCTGGGGGGCATATTACTGGCTATGGAGGCATATTACTGGCTGGGGGGCATATTACTGGCTATGGGGGGCATATTACTGGCTATGGGGGGCATATTATTGGCTATGGGGCGCATATTACTGGCTGGGGGGCATATTAATGGCTATGGGGGCATATTACTGGCTATGGGGGGCATATTATTGGCTATGGGGTGAATATTACTGGCTGGGGGCATATTAATGGCTATGGGGGCATATTATTGGCTATGGGGCGCATATTACTGGCTGGGGGGCATATTACTGGCTATGGGGGGCATATCACTGGCTGGGGGCATATTACTGGCTATGGGGGGCATATTACTGGCTGGGGGCATATTACTGGCTATGGGGGCATATTACTGGCTATGGGGGCATATTACTGGCTGGGGGGCATATTAATGGCTATGGGGGCATATTACTGGCTATGGGGGGCATATTATTGGCTATGGGGCGCATATTACTGGCTGGGGGCATATTAATGGCTATGGGGGCATATTACTGGCTATGGGGGGCATATTATTGGCTATGGGAGCATGTTACTGTCTATGGGAGGCATATTACTGGGTATGGGGGGCATATTACTGGCTATGGGGGGCATATTACTGGCTATAGGGGGGCATATTACTGGCTATGGGAGGCATATTACTGGCTATGGGGGGCATATTACTGGCTAAGGGGAGCATATTACTGGCTAAATGGGACATATTACTGGCTAAAGGGGGCATACTTTTGGCTAAGGGGGCATATTATTGGCTAAGGGGGCATATTATTGGCTAAGGGGAGCATATTACTGGCTAAAGGGGGCATATAACCTGGCTGAGGAGGGCATATTATTGGCTATGGGAGCATGTTACTGGCTATGGGAGGTATTTTACTGGGTATGGGGGGCATATTACTGGCTATGGGGGCATATTACTGGCTATAGGGGGGGCATATTACTGGCTATGGGAGGCATATTACTGGCTATGGGGGCATATTACTGGCTAAGGGGAGCATATTACTGGCTAAATGGGACATATTACTGGCTAAAGGGGGCATACTTTTGTCTAAGGGGGCATATCACTGGCTAAAGGGGGCATATTATTGGCTAAGGGGAGCATATTACTGGCTAAAGGGGGCATATAACCTGGCTGAGGAGGGCATATTACTGGCTAAGGGGAGCATATTACTGGCTAAAGGGGAGCATATTACTGGCTAAAGGGGACAGTAACCTGGCTACAGGGGGCATATTACTGCCTAAAGGGGGCAGTAACCTGGCTAGAGGGGCTAATGACTTGGCTAAAGGGGGCTACTACCTGGCTACAGGGGGCAAATATTTACCTACATGAGGGTAATTATTACCATTTGGGGCACTATAGATGGGGAGTTTGTATACAGATAGGAATTTGCAGAGAAATGCTGATAAAATGAGGAGTCTAAGATGTTTGTTTTGTACATTTTTCAGTGAAGAGTTGTGGACGGTAGAAGACGTCATGGCGTCTGGGACAGATGGAGAAGAGAAAGAGAACAACTCTTCAGAGGCGTCTCCTGTAAGTCACCAAATGTAACTGCAGTGTAATCACTGATATTTCTGCTGAGCCTACATACAACTAGTATCTACCACTATATGGTCACTGTATGGCGGTGGTATATGTACAACTGATGTCACATGTGGGCATTCAGTCAGGGTCTGGCAGAATTATTTGAACCTTAAAGGGGTTGTCTCGCTACAATGATTGGGTTTTAATTAAAAGATCTTTAAAAAACAAGCAGCTTTGCAATATATGTTCATTACAAATGTCCTACTGATTTTGAGTTAGCCCTGTTAGTAGTACTACATCAGCTTCTAAAATTTCTATAGCAGCCGACCTGTTGATCCTTATCTCACTGGCTGTCAGGTCTGTATGACTCATACAGGTCAGAGCAGAGAGCCCCTCCTGCACAGAATGCTTCTGTAGTGGAGGGGGGAGGAGGGCTCTGGCTTCTGTGTCCATGCTGCCTGGATAAACCCTGTGTGTGCCTGCTTCCTCCTGCTCTCTACACAGATAGATGTGACAACAGTGACCCTGTGTGTTACTATAATCATGATGTGTCTGTGGAGCTGTCACTATAGTAATAGAACAGATAAGGCATGTGAACAGTTCTTGCTTTGCTGTACTAGTGACACATCCTGAATATAGTAACACTTCCCAGCTGCCCTGTGTCTGTTCTGACAATATAAGCTAAGCAGGGGGTATAGGAACACTTGCATCCACCCTGCTCTGGCTCCACACTCAGATCCGCCCTCTCCTGTCTCCTGACTGTGGAGACAGCAGCAAGATCTGCAGCAGACCTAGGCAGGCACACACAGGGTTAACTCTGGCATCAAACACCCCCCCCCCCCCCTTGCTGTATAGAAGTTATGGAGGAGAGCTTTCTGTGTGCTGAGGGGAGGGGGGAAGAGGGAGGAGAAGAGGCAGACAAGCTAGCACGCCCCTCAATTCAACTCCCAGCCACAGACAGAGACTGAAAGCTTTTAATGAGACAACTTCTTTAAGTAGTAATAGTTTTGGGTCTTGGTTTTGTAGAAGTTTTTTTTTACTAACAATGAGTCGTCTGGTCTACTTGCTCCATGTTTAGGTGGATTTTTTGGTGACTGTCACTGTCATACATAGGTGAGAGGTTTTGAAAATACAAATTTGTCAGGCCTGATTTTCATTGTGCAGTGACTGCTGAGGAGATGGATGGGATCTATGTGGAATGTGCAGAAAATTAGTGACAGGAACAGAAGGTTTTTCTCTGTAAAAATACTGTACATCCGCAGTTCACAATGAGGCATGAAAAATGTCATGTGAAGCCAGCCCTACTCAGAAAAACTTAAGGGCCTGAGCCCCGGATGTTTTGGGACCCTAGCAACGCCCCTGCATAGTGCATTTTTACTTATGAAATTCAGAGTTTGGCTGCTTATGCTGCTGTTTGTGATGAAATCACTACAGTATATTAATACATGTTGATGTTTTGTTCAACAATAAATGTGAATTATTGTTCATAGAAAAATAAGACATCCCCTAAAAATAAGTCTTAGCTCGTCTTTAGGAGCAAAAATTAATATAAGACACTGTCTTATTTTCGGGGAAACACGGTAAGACCAAATCAAACCCCACATATCACTACCATATGGTGACTAATACCACTTTAATGTTACTGACCAAACCATTATACCAAAACCAATATAACCAAATAATATACAAAGACCAAATAATACCGCAAATATCAAACCATACACTGACTTAAACCACCATAATGTTACTGACCAAATCCACATACCAAGACCAATACTATCAACAACAATAATATACAAGGACCAAATACCGCCACATCATCACCATATATCTTCACCATGAAGATACTGAATAATACCACCATATCGTTACTGAATATAAACCATTCCACCAAGACCAATATTACCCCCATACAGTGATCATATATTGGTAGATACCAGGTACACAGGTGCTTTGCAGAGCGTTTACTTACATTAAGTGACTCACAGGTGAGTCGTTCACTTTCCCCTTTTCATCTCCATTTGGTCCAGACCTTCATAATGACTTCTTCCATTAACCACTTGTCCCTGTAGAATTTATAATACATACACCGGAAACTCCTCACCTTTTTTTTTAATCATTTTCCCAACTGTGTCCTCCCCCATGTATAAATTCCCCATCCACAGTGCCCCAAATGGTAATTATTACCCCTTGGTAATTATGCCCCCCCCCAGTAGGTAGGCAGATAAATTATGGGCCCCCCAGTACGCAGGTAGATTAGGCACCAACGGGCGGTAGCTAGGTAGATTGGGGCCCCCGGGCGGTAGCTAAGTAGATAGGGACCCCGGTCGGTAGCTAGATCTATTGGGCCTAAGGCGGTAGCTAGGTAGATAGGGGCCCCCGGATGGTAGCTAGGTAGATAGGGGCACCCGGGCGGTAGCTAAGAAAATTGGGGCCCCCAGGCAGTAGCTTGGTATATAGGGGACCCCAGGCCGTAGCTAGGTAGATCAGGGCCCCCCGTGGAGTAGCTAAGCAGAAAGGGACCCCTGGGCGGTAGCTAAGTAGATAGGGGCCCCCAGTGTGTAGGTACTCATCCTTTCCGCTCTCCCCTGGTGTCTCCACCTGCTCCTAGCTCCAAGTCTTGTACTTTAGGCATGGAGCCTAGGACAAGAGGCTACACAGGTGGCACAAAGACGTCACTTCCTCATTCCACCTGCAGAACAATATACAGAAGGGGCAGGGAGCGCACATTTCTCTCTGCCCTGCCATTCATCTTAATTGTATGCGTGGCCCAAGGATGCACATACAATTGAGATGGTCTGTTCTCTTTACTGTTACTGTGAAACAAGGGGGCAGCACCTGCTGGCGGCTGTGGGCCCCCCTTGTGTCACAGAGCGGCTGGGCCCCATAGAACAGTACTGCCTGTACTGCCCTAAAGGCGGCCCTGTTAACAGTGCTCACATATTGTGTCACAAAGGTAACTGTTATGGGGGGCACATATTTTCATAGTGTCCTAAAGAGTAACTGTGGTAGCTGGGCCAGGACAAGGCATTTTGGAGCCTTAGGCAAATAGAGCAAATGATGCCCTCCATTGAAAATTCAAATGCCTAGCCTTTGTCTGGCGCACAGTGCCTGTTTAGTTTTGTGTAACTAGCAGCTGGCATCCATCATGTATGGAATTGGCACAGGTCATGATCCTGCTTCGTACCTCCTTATGCTCCCTTGGTAACCGTCATGAGGTGGTGCCCTAGGCAGTCACCTACCTCTGTTTTCCCACCATCCCAGACCTGCTTAGCAACCCTGTGTCCTGGCAGATATGCTCATGGGAAACCAACAGAAATGCTAAGCACTTCTGGGTCCTGACATCATACCTTCTTGGGCCCCTATTCTGACCGTCATAAGGTGGCACCCTAGAGTACTTATCATAATATCACCAATAGTTATGATTTCCACAGTTTGTTCTCATTCGTAATAATTCTACCTATAGTTCATCCAATAGTAATGATGCTTTCTCAGAGGGTTACCATTGGTAGTAATGCTCTGAATGAAATAACGCTCCCCAAAGTGCTTCATTAGTTTGGGTCCTCTAAAATGCCCTAGTGGTAATCATGCTCCACCAAAGTGTTTCTATTGGTAATAGTGCTTTTCTATAGGTTCCCAAATTCCCAGTTCTTCCTCACTGCATTATGCTTCCCGTAGCAGTAGTACGCTTGATTAACCAGTGCTCTGTTCAAAGCAGGGGTATTTGGGGCACCACTTTTTGTGAATGGTGGGATGGCAGAGGGAGATTCCTGTCATTCATAACAGAAAAGCCCTCAGCCTCTTTATATTGTGATGAGTCGGGGTCTTTGTGCTCAGACCCTCATAGATACTGCTAATATTGTCAATAATTAAGAATGGTGTTGATTTAAGATTTACCTGTACATTAAATGATTTTTTTTGGTATCAAACATGTATTGTTTAACGGCTTTAGTAATACTGGAATTCTTTTTTTCCTTTTTTTTTTTTTTTTAGATATTTTAGGGAAAATAAATAGTTTAATCGCTTGCATTAAAATTAATTTGCAGTACCTATTATTTACCCAATGCATCACGATCGGCAGCTAGATCAAACATTTGTAAGCATGCTAACTTAAGCTGAATCAGACATTTACACATACTTAATATGTAAATATAATAAATAAGCCAGCAGGTAGAAGACGGGGAGTAAGTTGTCCCCCTCCAGATCTGCCCTCTATCAGTAACTATAATTTTGTTTTAGAATTAAAGTAATATTAATGTTGGATGATCGCCAAATTTTGTTAGTTCCATTCATTTACCTCTGAAATAGCTTTATATAGCTGTAACACTATCAATGACAAGCAACATATCTATTGTATAATGTGACTTTGACACATCAGGAGGTCATTAACCAGAGCTGTGTTAGCAGCATGAATTATTACTACTCTCATGATTAACACAAGATGAATACAGAAATTTGATTAGCAAGACATGCTATTTGCAAAATATTCTCATCTAGCTCAGCGTTAATACATTTTCTTAGTGTCAATCTGGGAGGAAAAAAATTAAGCTCAGTTGCTGTTTATGCAGATCTAGAGATTATTGACTGCTTCTGTTACATAATCACTTAAGATATATATATCTAATAAGTCATCAATACCTGTAAGTCCATAGCATAAATTTACATAGGACACCACAATTTATTTATTGCTTGGCTGCTCAACTTCATACATTATGAAGTCAATTTATGTAGATTATCTAGGACGATTATCAGTTGAAATTTGCCCTTATATGCTATCCCCCCTCGCCAGCAAAAATAGTGAATAAATAATATCTATTATTGTCATTATTATTATTATTATTACTACTATTAGGCTTTGTTCACAACAGCATCGGAGGTTCCTTTTTAAACATCTGGCTCAGAGGTGAAAACGAAAGCCATGGGATGCCTCACGGTGCACGACAGACAACATTCATTACAATGGGTTCTGCTGGGCTGTCTGTCGTTGAAACGGAAAAAAACAGCACAGTTTACTGCTCTATTTTTTCTGTCATGCAGCTGAGGTTCTGAACTGAACCTTCAACACATATCTGAGCCAGGCCTTTTTATTATTATTGTTTCTCTTCTTATTATATTGAATAAAATTATTATATATATATATATATATTTTTATATATATTATATTATATATTTATTGTGAGACAGTGGCAGGCGGAGTGGTGGAGGGAATGTATATTTCCCCAAGAATGCAGTCCTGTGCGGCCTTAGGAAAGGTATGAGCCAGTGCTTGTCACCGAGTGGCCTGGGCTCGGTGAAGGGAAGCCGACTTTCATGTGTGTCGGTAGTTACTGACGTTTAGTATAAGCTGTTCCAGTCCGCTTTGTCCGGGTCGGCTTTTCTGGAGTGGTCAAAGAGTCGGGTGGGTGGCCACTCCCAAACGCCCCGGGTTTGAGGTTTGGGTGTCAGGCCTATAAAGCTGAGTCTGCGGGCCCTGTCATGGCTGCTGGTGTTTGCTGGAGCCACATTGGTGATAGCACATGCTATTTATGTTTGCAAACTTTGCCCAGGGTCCACTTAGTGTGTCCCGGGTTTATAGTTAGGTCTGTTTTGTGTAATTAGTTAGTGCTCAGCGAGCAGGTTTTGTTTTAGGGTTTTATGCCTGAAGTTAAGGGCCCGTGTTGGCTTTGTTTCCCAATTTGAAAAAAACCCAGGCACAGCCTGGACTTGAATTTACATAGTGTTTTCACTGTCTCTGTCTGGGGAAAGGCCCACCCTGCTACCTGCTCTGGATGCTAATCCCTCACATATGGTGCTTTGGATGTGGGCAACAGACTAAAAGAGACACACATAGTTTAAACAGTTTCTGCAGCAACTGAAAACCCGTTGCTAAGGGGGACAACCATGGGAAAGCGCCTGGATAGTGCTAAAACCTTATGTCCTGGGTAAAAGTGCAGCTGCCACAGTTCAGAGCCCCCAGATGGATGAGCTTCTGAAGCAGCTGTACAAGCGAACTAGCCCCCAGTTGTTGACACAAACCAGAAAAAGGTGCAGAGGGGCCCATGCGGGCCCAGGCGGAAACGAATGCCTGCTGATAGAGGCAAACCGTCTCGCCCTACGGGAAAGCAGCAGCACATCAACAAGCAGCTCCAAGAGCAAGTTTGGTGGTGGCAAAAAGTGTTGCAGAGGAAGCCAAGCTCGCTTCCCGCCGTCCGCGCTGCTGTGCAGTCATCTATGCAGAAAATGACGCTTACCGATGATGTTGAGGCCTATCTTAGAGTCTTCGAGAGAGTGGCGAGGGGAGAATTTTGCATTTGGCTCAGTGGGCCTAAACTTGTGGCGCCTTTTCTCACTTGGAGCCCCGGGAAGGCGTATTTTGACCTCGGCGAGCGGGAAAGGCCAGGACTATTTTAAATTAAAGGGTGAGTCCTGGCTCGCCTGGGTGTGAACACCAACGTGCGGGCCCGGCGGGTGCATAATGGACCTTCTCTGACCACTTACTGGCCCGCTCACAGTTGTACGACCTGGTTCACCTGGTGAAGAAGTGGTTGGAGCCAGAGGAGTCTACACCTGCGCAACCGGAGTGTTTGGTAAGACTGTCCCATATCAGAGGGGGGTGAAAAGTGTCCCAAAGGGAGGTGGCTCCGAGGGGGAACGTGTGGAGGAGAGGAAAATCTCCAGATGGACCGGCCAGTCAAGGGCCGAGGCTCAAGCAGACCATGGCCACGTCTTTTTGTTGGCGGCGCGTGGACTGGACATTTTGCTGCTAAACGTCCATCCCCAGTGGAGCCAATGGGACTGCGACTCGCTAGGCGGGGGGTTTCTCTGTTCGCAAGACCAGTTTGCTCAGCAGAGACTGTCTTAGATACCGATTATCAAATATGTCATATCAAAGTGAATGGACTTCTCCTGTAGAGGCTCTTGGACTCTGGGAACTTGGTTACCCTGGCGCACGCCAGCCTAGTAGACCCTACGTCAGTCACCGGATGTGTCTTAGGGGTCCTGTGCATCCATGGGGACACCAAGGAGTACCCCACGCACCTTGTTAAACTAAAGACTTCTTGTGGACTTGCCTCCCATGAAGTGGGGATGTTGAGGTCTCTTATGCATACAATGATCTTGGGGAGAGATTTCCCCCTGCTTTGGGACTTGTGGCATACAAAGGTTTCAGGCATGTTAAATAATTGTAATGATGATAATGCGTGCCCTGCTATTGGTCCAGAACTGTTTGACCCTGACACCACAGCTCAGCCATTAGGGGTGACCCTAGAAACTGGTAAGAATTTTCCCCTAGCAGTTCTTGCAGGTGAGACTGAGGAACAGGAAGAGGTGACTGCTATGCCTGACCTGGAGGTCTTACGGGATAATTTCGGGACAGCTCAGCTTAGAGATCCCACACTAGTAAAAGCTAAGGAAAATGTCAAGGTCATAAATGGGGAACCTCAGTATCCAGGGGCGAATACTGTGTTTCCTCACATGGCAGTTAACCGGGATCTGTTGTATCAAGTAGACAAAGTCTATGGGGAGGTGGTGGAACAACTGGTAGTGCCGCAGTCTTTTCGGAGGATGGTCTTGGACCTGGCCCACAAGCATGTACTAGGGGGACATCTGGGTAGCGAAAAGACAAAGGAGCGTATCCTTCAAAGATTTTTTTAGCCAGGGGTACATGGTGACGTGAAGCGATACTGTGAGTCCTGCCCTAAGTGCCAGCTAACAGCTCCTATGCCCCATTATAGGAGTCCTCTTGTGCCTTTACCTATAATAGAAGTGCCGTTTGAGAGGATCCCAATGGACCTCGTTGGCCCAATAGTAAAGTCGGCCCGGGGCCATCAGTATATATTGGTGTTGGTGGACTAGGACACACGCTATCCTGAGAACATACCACTGAGGAACACCTCCTCAAAACTTATTGCCAGGGAGTTGTTCCATATGTTTTCCCGTACCGGCATTCCAAAAGAGACCCTTACTGATCAAGGGACCCCCTTCATGTCAAAGGTCACCAGGGAGCTATGCAAGTTACTTAATATCAAGCATTTGCATTTGCGGAAAGATTTAATAAGACCCTGAAGAGTATGTTAAAGAGGGTGGTCAGTCAGGATGGTAAGGACTGGGACTGTCTTCTGCCCTATCTAAAGTTTTCAGTCCGGGAAGTTCCTCAGTCGTCCACGGGGTTTTCTCCCTTTGAGTTGGTTTATGGATGGCGTCCCCAGTGGCTTCTGGATATTGCCAAAGAAATCTGGGAGCAAGAGTCTACACCCCACAGGAGCGTAATAGAACACATCTATGTAGTTATGTCCATAGTCAGGGTACACCTACAGCAGGCTCAGGAAGCTTAAAGCCGTGTGTATAATAGGTCGGCCAAAGTAAGGAGCTTCAACCCGGGGGATCGGGTGTTAGTGTTAGTTCCTACTGTAGAAAGTAAGTTCCTGGCTAAATGGCAAGGGCCCTATGAAATCCTTGAGAAAGTAGGAGATGTTAATTATAAAGTATACCAGCCCGGTAGAAGCAAGCTGGAACAGATATACCTTGTGAACTTAATTAAGCCTTGGAAAGACAGGGAGACCCTGACTGCCGTAGCCACACCCCATAGAGTGGTCCCAGAGGTAGGTGTATCAGAGTCCCTGTCAAAGTCACAGAAACAGGAGACCCTGGAGTTCGTTCAAAGGAATACGGATGTGTTTTCAGAACTGCCAGGGCGTACTAACCTCATAAAGCATGACATTGTCACCGAGCCAGGGGTAAAATTCAACTTGAAACCTTATTGGGTACCAGAGGCTCGTAGGCAAGCAACATCTGAGGAGGTTAAGAAAATGTTGGACCTCGGTGTGATTGAGGAGTCCAGAAGTGAATGGTTGAGTCCGATCGTGCTCATCCCAAAGCCGGATGGCTCATTACGCTTCTGTAATGAATTTCGGAAGCTGAATGAGGTATCCAAATTTGACGCAAAACCCAATGCCGAGGGTGGAAAGAAAATAATTGGAGACTGAGTCATGCCAGATATTTCTCCACGCTTGACCTTACTAAGGGTTACTGGCAGGTTCCCCTGACGAATAGGGCCAAGGAAAAGACGGCTTTCGCCACGCCAGAAGGACTGTTCCAGTACGTCTGCCTACCGTTTGGTCTGAATGGAGCTCCAGCCACCTTCCAAAGGTTGATGGATGTCGTCCTTAAGCCCCATCGTCGTTATGCCCCAGCATACCTAGACGACATAATAATATTTACTGAGGACTGAGACAGCCATCTACCTAAGGTACAGGCAGTGCTTAACTCCCTTAGAGAAGCAGGGTTAACAGCTAACCTTAAGAAGTGCGCCTTGGGTCTGGAAGAAGCCCAATACCTGGGATACATAATAGGTAGGGGCATTATAAAACCCCAGGTTAATAAGGTGGAGGCGATACAGGGCTGGCCACAACCCACAACCAAAGGCAAGTAAGAGCCTTTCTGGGTATTCGTGGGTTATTATCGGCGATTCATTCCCCAACTTAGCTAGCATAGCAGCCCATTAACAGACCTGACGAAAAAAAAGTAGGTCTGTCATGGTGGCCTTGGAACCCAGAGGCAGAGAGGGCCCTTCCAGGTGTTGAAGCTGGCTCTTTGTAAAAAGCCAGTCTTGATTACCCCAAACTTTAAGAAGGAATTTGTCGTACAGGGCAGATGGTCTGATGTGGGACTGGGTGCAGTGCTTTCCCAGGAGGTGGACGGCGAAGAGCATCCAGTCAGTATTTTTAAATAGGAAAATTACACCTGCAGAGAGGAATTATTGCATTGTGGAGCGGGGAGTGTTTTTACCATTTAAATGGGCCCTGGAGTCCCTCAAGTTTTATTTTACTTGGACACCACTTTCGGTAATCACCCACCTACTCTCCCATTAACTTGGATGTGTCCCCAAACTAAGAGCGAAATGGGAAGAGTCACCAGATGGTTCCTGACACTGCAAAATTTTTAGTTTCTCTGTCGAGCACAGGACAGGGAACTACAGGGCAACGCTGATGCACTGTCAAGGACACCCTTGTTTGGTGGCTTAGTGTGTCGACCCCACAGGCTCGAACAGAGGGGCAGGGTATGTGAGACAGTGAAAGGCGGAGTGGTGGATGGAAGGTATATTTCCCAAGGATGCTGTCTATGCGGCCTTAGGAAAAGGTATGGACCAGTGCGGGGTCACCGAGTGGCTCGGCTCGGTGAAGGGAAGCCAACTTTCATGTGTGTCAGTAGTTATGCGTTTAGTATAAGAGTTCCAAATTTCCCCTTTGTCTGGGTCGGCTTTTCTGGAGTGGTCAAAGGCCGGATGGGTGGCCCCTCTCCAAGCACAGGTGGGGGCTGGGGTCAGGCCTTATAAAGCCTGGGTCTGCGGCCTGTCATGGGCTGATGGTGTTGTGGAGCCACATTGTGAGTAGCCATGCAATTTATGTTTGCAGCTTTGCCAGGGTCACTTAGCGTTGTCCTGGTATAGTTAGGTCTGTTTTTGTGTAATTAGTCAGTGCTCACCGAGCAGGTTTTGTTTTATGCCTGAAGTTAAGGCCGTGTTTTGGGTTTGATTTGCATTTGAATAAACCCAGGCACAGCCTGGACTTGAACTTTACATAGTGTTACACTGTCTTCTGTCTGTGGAAGCCCAAAGCTACCCGCTCTGGATGCTAAACCCTCACAATATATATATATATATTATATTATACTATATATTTATATATATATATACACGGGAAGTCCTCAACTTACAAAGTTCCGACTTACATCTGTCTCCTAGTTACAAACGGAGGCTTATGGGGCATGCTGGCACTTGTATTTCCATGTTCCACAGCAGACAGTAGCTGGGGAACTACATGTCCCAGCATGCCACAGCAGTACATGAGGTGAAAAGGAGGTATAAATAATCTCAGTAGGGGCACAGACAGCAAAACAAATGTAAAAACCCTTCACTGCACTATCCAAAATTAAAAAACCTTTTGGTGCTGGAGTTATATTTAATAAATATACCTGTTCTGACTTACATGCAAAATCAACTTAAGAACAAACTTACAATCCCTATCCCGTTCATAACCCGGGGACTATTGTTTCCAAAATGATTGACTTGACTATATTTAGAGAAAGGTAAATAAATACTATTACAAATGTGTTGCTGTCCTGTTTTTCATGCTTAAAAAGAAAAAGCGGTTCTTATCTCTACCTTGTTTACACAAACTTTCCTGTGTAACCAACCATCTTTCATTGGTTCAGCAACCATGGTGATGTCACTCCCTGGTGTGCCTTATGTGTTTATCTATGTTACTGAAAACTTTAACCCTTTAGAGCTCTGTAGCCTTCTGCTCTACAGTTTACACTCTTTTGTTAGCAATGTCCTTGTAACAGGCTCAGCTAGAAATAGTACAGCTGATATGTCAATCACTGCTATAGAACCACCTACAGCCTCACCAGGAAGTTTGCATCTGAAGCTAGCTGTGGCTCTGTAAAACAGCATTATGAGACAATCTCTTTAAGAGAAGAAGCTGGATGATCCTAGAAAAACAGTATTACCCAACACCAATACAATTATAAACATTTCACCTTTGTCAGTACAGAAAAAAAAATGTGATTGTTAGGATCGTGCTTTGCTTACCACATGCCATTGACCCTGGAGGCTGCTTTGTTGGAGGTTCACCATTGTTCATGCCAGCCTGCAGGGCAGCAGTTAACTTGACCTCAGCACTAGCAGCTGACGCCCATTTCCCTGTCTTGTTAGCTATAAAAATCAGCCCCTGCTGTCAGATAGGGCCTGAGTTATCTGAGTGCAAGCTGGGGTCTTGCTCTATGTCTAGCCATCTGTATGCTTTGATCCATGTTCCTGCATGGTTCGGACCCCTGTCTACATCCCATCTTGTGTCTTCCAGATTATAGTGTTCCTCTGGCGTTCTTCCTGGCACAAATCTGCAAGGCCTCTGGTACCATTCCTGGTCCTAATTCTCCTCGTCCCAAAGCTCCACCTCTCCCCCAAAATGTTTAATGAACTTTGTTGCTTATTTTTCTGTGTTTATGTCCATCTGACAATAAAGCTCTTTTGAAATATAACAAAACTCAGGCCTTTAAAATGGACTCACGGGACGTTAGACCTGTCCATGTTTCTTCTACGGACTTGTTTCTCCTGGCTAAACATCTTACGGCGACAGTGAAGACTTTTAAGAAGGATGCTGGCCTCTGCAGGGAACTCCCAACTGCTCTAAAATAATTTCAGATGAATATCCTGCCTCCAGTGCCACATCTGCTGATCCGGGCCTGCTGCCAGGTCTGCTGATGACCAGGTGCCCACTGCCATGTCTGCTTATGATCCGGTGCCCACTGCCACGTCTGCTGATGATCTAGTCCTGCTGGCACATCTGCTGATTATTAGAGATGGGCGAATTTCTCAAAAATTCGATTCGGTGACTTCGCCGAATTTTCCGACAAAATTTGTTTTGGTCCGAATTACTTCGGGACGAATCGCGTTAAAAAAACAGCTATTTCCAGGCTGCACAGAGCCTGCAGGGTGCTGTAGAACATTGTGCCATGCTAAAATATGCAGAGGGAGCTTGGTTTGGTCTTCATACAATGTTGTGTTTTAGTATGACACGCAGATGACTGTCGCCGCAGATCGCTTCACTATAAAATTCCCTGGGCACTTAAGAAGGCAAAATTGACCAAAAAATGTAGCCTGATAATGTCATGGCAGCGCCAGCTGGAAAAAAACAAGCTGAGGGCTCAGGTGGCCACATCAGTGACAAAGTGTGGAGGAGACGGCGGCAGCCACAGCAGCATGAGGTCAGAGAGTGGCACAATGACATTCTGGAGGTGGCAAAAACAGGAGTAGTCCAGAGAGTGGCACAATAACACAGTGTGGAGGTTACGGCAACAGCAACAGCAGCAGCATGAGGTCAGACAGTGGCACAATGACAGAGTGTGGAGGTCACGGAAGTAGAGCCACAGCCAGTCCAAGCATGAGGTCAGGCAGTGGCACAATGACATTCTGGAGGTGGCAAAACAGTAGTAGGCCACAGAGTGGCACAATGACAGAGAGTGGAGGTCACGGCAGCAGCAGCATGAGGTCAGAGAGTGGCACAATGACACAGTGTGGAGGGCACGGCAACAGCCACAGCAGCAGCAGCATGAGGTCAGACAGTGGCACAATGACATTCGGGAGGTGGCAAAAACAGGAGTAGGCCACAGAGTGGCACAATGACAGAGAGTGGAGGTGACTGCAGCAACAGCATGAGGTCAGAGAGTGGCACAATGACACAGTGTGGAGTTGACGGCATCAACAGCAGCAGCAGCATGAGGTCAGAGAGTGGCACGATGACAGAGTGTGGAGGTGGGTGGCAATATCAGTCCCTGGTAAAGATGGTGGTAGGCAGATGGAGAAACTGGCAGCAGATGTGTGGCATCAGGCGGGTGGCGGCATCAGAATAGTGGCTGAGGCAGGTAGTTTGAACCCAGACTCATTTCTCACAGTTTGGGTGAGGCGTCATGGCTGATGTAGTCTGACGCCTAAGGCATTGGTGTGTGGAAATCCTTGCCGATCCACGCCTGATTCATCTTGACAAAGGTCAGTCGTTCCACATTTCCCGTGGACAAGCGGGTTCTCCTCGGGGTAACGATGGCCCCCGCCGCACTGAACACCCGCTCTGATGCCACACTACTGGCACTTTCTGCCCACAGATTCTTCATATACCCATATTCGGCTCCTCTGGTGTCTTACCAAAGAACTGCCACACCTCCGAGTAGCTGATTTTACCGCCAACGCTCCGCACTGAGTGACTACTACCGCCGCTGCCTCGCTGAGCCCCTGTGCCGCTACTTTCTTGGACCTGCAAAGCGGGTTTTCTACCCCGTGGCCGCTTGGCTCCTGACCTCACACTGCTGCTACCTTGCTGACTCAAGGCCATACATCCCACTTGCTGGCTGTGCCGCTGCCTGACGCGCAAGCTGACGCCCTCTTTTCCTGACGATGAAGAAGCCCTTGCTTCACCCGGCTCACAAGTGCGGTCGGCTACATCATCATCGATTTGTGTTTCATCGTCACTGCTGTCCTCATCACCGGTCTTGGTATGCAGAGGCTGACCCCTCACAACATGACCTCCCATGCCACTCTCCACATCTATACTTTGCCGCGTACTGCAAGAAGCAGGGGATATTGGCCCCATTTCTTCGCTGCCAAGTAGCTGCTGACTGTCCTCTTCATCCTCGCTGTATAGTGGCACTGAGCCCAGACCACATAGTAGATCTCTGGCTGAGGGAACCGGATGGACAGAGGCGGTTGAGGACAGGTGAGGGCCGCTGACCGCTCCCGGGCCATGCCAAGTAAGAGTTGTGTCTGACGTTCCCACCGACTCTTGGCTGGGGTTGTCAGATGTCATCTGGAAGACAGTGGATGACCTAGTCAACCAATCAAGAACCATTGGGTTGCTGAACAACACGCGGCCGCTAGATGACAGCGGCAGTTGTGGCCTCGCCGAGTGACCCCTGCTGCGACATCCCCTTGCTGTACTGCGACCTGGGCCTGCTCCAGGAATGTTTTTGCCACTGCCACTCGCATGTGAAGAGCCTGCCACCTCTCTGTCTGACATACTATTTGTTCTAAAATGTACAGACACTGTTTGATGAAGATATCTGTATATGATAAATACACACCTTTAGTTTGACTCCAAATGAACCCACTAACAAGCTTGGGTAACCTTGGATATAAATTGCGCTCCACAAATGGAAGGAAAAATTTACTTGTATGTGCCGTTTAAAAACACTGGTGTATTTTACTGAATATAAAAGCACAAACAGGCTTAACCTTCGGATATGAATTATGCTACAGGCAAAATTTCTTTTTTGGAGGTGAAAAAGAACGTTTCTTTTACTAAGTATAACTGCAGAAAAATACTTAGTTAACCCTTGGATGTAAATTGTGCAAAAGAAATATGCTGCCAACAATTACCAGCTTTGTAGCATGTTAAAACGGCGTGTATTTTACGGAACACAACAACAGAAAAACTTGTAATTAACCTTCGGATATGAATTATGCTACAGGCAACATTTCTTCTTTGGCGGTGAAAAAGAAAGTTTCTTTTAGTGACCACAACAGCAGAACAACGCTTAATTAACCCCTGGATCTAAATTGCGCAAAAGAAATGAGCAACCAAAAATTACCAGCTTTGAAGCGTGTGAAAATGGCGTGTATTTTACGGTAAACAACAACAGAAAAACTTGTAATTAACCTTCGGTTATGAATCATGCTACAGGCAAAATGTCTTCTTTGGCGGTGAAAAAGAACGTTTCTTTTAGTGACCACAACAGCAGAACAACGCTTGATTAACCCCTGCACAAAAGAAATGAGCAACCAAAAATTAAGTGGTATTTGGATTGTAAAAACGCTATTTCTTTAAATGAATACTACAGGAACAGGCTTAGATTACCCTTGGATATTCAATGTGCTGAAGAACTGAGCAGATAACATTAAAATGTATATGCAGCTGCATTCGACGTACACTGGACTTCAGTTCCAATACCCCACAAACTCAGAATTAGAACATAAGAGAAGCAGTCTCTGAGACAAGCTGTGACACCCCCCAAAAAATCGGTGTATAAAAGTGAGTTCTTTAGTATGAGATATCATAAGCAGCCGCGGCAGCACCTTACCTACTCAGTACAATGAGAGAGATATGAGCTCCCAGCGTCGCGCCCTGACTTTTATTGTGCGGTGACGTCACAGAATCCCGCCGGTCTCTGATTGGTTTTATCTCTGCACATGTCATGTAGGCTACGCCTTTCTTCCTCCCAGAGTTCTTTGCCCCATGTATCGTCATGTGCTCGCAGCCATTTTATCAATCAAAAGCACGCTTCGTTCCCGCGAAGCACCCCAAACTTCGACTTCGTTCAGAATCGAAGTTTTCCTGAAATTCTAAACGAATTACACTTTGTTAGAATCGATTCGCCCATTTCTACTGATTATCCACTGCCCGCTGCCACGTCTGCTGATAATCCAGTGCCCACTGCCATTTCTGCTGATGGTCCAATGCCCACTGCCATGTCTGCCAAAGATCTGGTGCCCGCTGCCACGTCTGCTTATAGTCCGGTGCTTAGTTACATGTCTGCTGATAGTCCGGTGCCTGCTGACACATCTGCTGATGGTTTGGTGCCCAGTGCCGTGTCTGCTGATGGTCTGGTGCCCAGTGCCACGTTTGCCTGTCCAGTGCCCAGTACCACATCTGCCTGTATGGGCACAAGTGCCACCTCCGCTGATCCAGGTTCCTGACCGTAGGGCAACGGTTAACCTGACCTCAACATTAGCAGCTGAAACCCATTTCCCCGTCTTGCTGCCTATAAAAATCCACCTCTGCTGTCAGACAGGGCCTATGTTATCTGAGTTCAAGCTGGGGTCTTGCGCTATCTATTGCCATCTACTTGCTTTGATCCGTGTTCCTGCAGGGCCTCTGGAGTAATTCCTGGTCCTAATTCTCCTGGTCCTAAGGATCCACCTCTCCCCCAAAACATTTAATGGACTTTGTTTTTTTCTGTGTGTTTATGTCCATCTGGCAATAAAGCTCTTTTGAAACATAACAGTGATGTAGGGCTCTGAAAGAAGGTCTGCTGGGTGATAGGTCTGTAGTAAACTTTATCATTTGTTTGATGCATTGGAAACTGCAAAATATAATTTGTCTGCACTGGCACTTAATTCATTTCAGCCTCCTCCTGCTATTATTACTGTATTTATTGCATAAGGTTTCGCTTTATCACTTCATTGTTTGCATTTGTGTATTTTTGACCTTATCATGTGTGGCCTCTTTGGTTACCATAGTGATGCTGTATTTTGTTGTACACATTAAACAATAACTTTGTATCATGACTTTATCTGTCTTCTAATACAGATGCAATTCTTTCAGTTATATTGTTGTATGGTGCTGCTATTTTTGTAGGTTTTAGTAAATTTACCAAAATCATAGAAACAAAAAAGACAAAGATAATGCAGTCAAAATGTTATACATTCATCTACTGCTACTAAGCAAGATTTATAAAAATGAACACAAGGAGTGATATGTCCCAATACACAAGTGCCTTTTATTGGTCTATTTTGGCCCCAAAAATAAAAACTAGTGTGAGCGGATTACGTTTGACCATCGACATCGGTCGATGGTCGATATAGTCGACATCATCGACAAGATAGGTCGATAGTGAGTGGTTACGATTATGAGCGATGACCAATTAAAAGTCTATGGGGGGGGAGAGCAACGAAACCCTTATTCTTACACCCAAAACAGGGTGGAGAAGCTGGATTTAACATCCACAAACAGTCAAATGGATACGTGCTACAACTTAGGCAACAAACATAGGTTATAAAAGCCACAGAAAAAAAATCCACACACATTCACTTTTCCTGTCTGTGTTACCACAGCATGACCCTTAAACCTGCATCACCCACAAATTAAAAAGTGCCAGAAGAAGGCAGTATGATTTGAACCATCAACTTACTTGAACTGGACATTGAAATCCCTGTCCTGGAACGCAGCTGGGCACCAAACCTGCAGACCACCAGATTAAACAGTGCCGGAAATAAGGAGTCTTTCAACCACCATTTTTAGTTTCAATGGATATTGACTAACCTGTCTGGGCCACGAGCATGAGCCCCAAACCTGCATGACCCCACGATTAACAAAGTGCGGAAAAAGGAGTCTTTCAACACCATTTTAGTTGAAACTAGACATTTGACTATATCTAGTCCGGTAACGCAGATTGACATTAAACCTGTCTGACCCACAGATTAAAAAAGTGCTGAAAAAGAGTCTTTCAACCACCATTATTAGTTGAACTGTACATTGACTATATCTGTCCTGTACCGAAGACATGACCCTTTAATCCTGTCTGACCCACCAGATTAAAAAGGGACCCGGGAAAAGGAAGTCTTTCACCACCATATTGTAGTTGACTGGACATTGGACTATTACCTGTCCTGTACGCAGTATGACCTTAAACCTGTCTGACCCCAAAATTAAAAAGTCCGGGATAAGGAGTCTTTTGAACCACCATTTAGTTTGAATTGGACATTAACTATATCTGTCTGTACACAGAATGACATTAAAACCCTGTCTGACCCACAGATTAAAAATTGCCAGAAATAGGAGGTCTTTCAACCACCATTTTATTTTCACTGGACATATACTTGTCCCCTGTCCAGGGTTGCACTTGCCACCTGCCGTATGAGTGCGGACCCAACTGAGCTTCATTGAAATACTGGTGGTTAACGCTCCTGTTCAACCAGGTGCCCTTTTTCTTGGGCATTCTTTTTCTTATTTTAGCTCAACGTGCTGGAGGAAATTGTCTCTGTTACTTGTGTTCTCTGTCCGTGCTCCATTACTCATGTCCTCAGAATAACCTACATCTGGTAAGTTTTCCTGTAACTCCCTTGTACAATTCAGATGGAATTTTCTTTACAGCTATTTTGTTACATGCAGTTTTTAGTAGTTTAATTCTAGAAAAACACATTTTTAAATAGGATGGAATCCCACCATGTCTTTGATTTTCTTTTTTAATTGTATTAAAGGGGTTGTTCTCAATACAGGTTGATATCTATGTTAAAGATCTTGCAAAAACAAGTCATTTTTTGCAATATGTGTCCATTAACAGTGTCCTACCTATTTACTGTTTTCTGGAACAGCTCCCATCACCTTGAGCCACTCTTGACAAATTGTGAAGAACAAATGTCTGTTAGAAACAACATTTTTTTATAATAGGACCGTATTATAGCTGCATTTCAAAGCAAAATGCCCCCAAAAAAATTTCAATGCATGACCCTTGATCCAATTTGGACAATTGTGAGAGAACAAATGTCTGTTAGAAACAACATTTTTTTATAAGTAGGACCTGTAGATATAGCAGATTCAAAGCAAAATGCCCAAAAATTCAAAGCATGACCCTTGAGGCCAACTTTGGACAATTGTGAAGAACAAATGTCTGTTAGAAACAAATTTTTTTTATAATAGGACTGAAGTAATTGCTGCATTTCAAGCAGCATGACCCAAAAAAAATTATAAAATGACTTCTCAGCCATGTTTAAAACTTGTGAGGAGGGAAATGCAACTATAGAAGCCCTTTCTGTTCCAAAGGACCATGATTATGGCTGTTATCTCACAGCTACAATGACCCAAAAAATTTATAAATATGACTTATCAGCACCTTTTAAAAATTGAGAGGGAGAAATGCCACTTAAAGCCAATTTCTGTTCAAAGGACCATGATTATTGCTTGTACTATCACGCTACATGACCCAAAAAATTATAAATATGAATTTCAAGCCACTATTTAAAATTGGGGAGGGAGAAAGAAATGCCACTTAAAAGTCACATCTTTCTGTTCAAAGGACCATAATTATGCTGTATCTGGACAGGCAACATCGACTCAAAACATGACAATGCAAAAAATTCTAAAGATAAAGTGAGTAAAGGAATACGGTGTTGTCATGAAACCTTGTGTCTTTACAGTCTCCCTCACAGCAAAATAACCAGCAAAATGAAAATGTGGGACAGAGAAATAAAAATTTGCAGTAAGGAAATGATATTTTAAAAAAAGTATTTCAGCGGACCATTTCTGTTTGAAGAGGAATGTGAAGTAGACGGCACTTAATCGCGTTGACCTCGAGCAATTGGTGGCCACAACATCTCAGGGATCCATGGCCTGATTCATCTTGGATGAAAGTCAAACGATCCAATTCTCTGTGAAAGCCGGATGCGTTTGTGCTGTCTGTCATTGACCTCCTCCAGCTGTGCTGAAGGTTTCGCTAAGATTATGACGCTTGCTGCTGGGCAGGGACAACACCTCCCTATGGCGTGCGAGCTGAGCTCAGGCCATTCGTTCCATTTGGATACCAGAAGTATATAGGGTCCGAAAACATCCAAAAAAACATCGGTGTTGAGACGGCAGATAGTCGTTGCACCATGATTTCAGCTGGTCTCTGTGTGTTGGGATGTGGCCCTGCATTGCATGCGTTGGTGACGGTGCGTAAATAGAAGCATTGCAGAGGTCACCATTAGGCTTCTGCCACCTTGCCTGCGCTGCTGGCGATACGGCTTCTTGGCACTCTACTGCCGTCACGTCGCTGATGTTGTTCCACCGTGACATTTGGGGACGTGAGCAGATTGCAAACAGGATGTCTCCAGTTGATCAATCTGCAAGGTCTTCATTTCCTGCATTTTATCTCTATTTGGGTGGGTGGAGGAAAGTGCTGAGTTTTGTTTGTACCGGGGATCCAGGATGGGTGGCCTCCCAGTAACTGTTCTTCATTTTGATGGCCTGTAATGCGGAGGATCATGTTGGAGGAAATGGGAGCATCCAAGCACTCATGTGAGAGATGGAGCCTTGATTTCCCAAGCTATGGGTCGAGGTGCATAGCAAACTTGATTCTCTTCCTCATATTCTCCTCCTGCCTCAAATTCGCGCAAACCTCTTTCCTAGGCAGGGACGTAAGGGAAAGTCTGTGTCTAGGAATACCTCCGCCTCCTCCTCTCCTCCTCCTCCTCCTCCGCTGCCTCGCACAGGCTCAACCAGCCCTGACTTGCCTGAGATGATGCACTGAGAGCTGATGCGCACCTTGCACTAGCTATGGACCCGAACACTGCCTAATGTAGACCGATGAAATTGTGGAAACTGTCGGCCTTGTGGATTTGATGGGAGAAAAGGCTCCGTGTCCGCATCTGTGTCCGTCTCACTCTCCGTCGATGGCGGGACCTGTTGTTTCAGAGTGTCACAACGATCGTTCAGGACTAAGATCACCATAATGCTCCATGCTGACAAGGGCATTGTCGCACTGACCGTTTTGGTGGCTTCTTCAAAACTGGCAAGGATGGTTGCAGAGCTCTTTCACCTGCCCTCCACCTCGGTGGTCAACACCCCACGCAGGTCCGCACGCTGCGTGTCAGGCCATGTGTCACTTCATATGCGTAATGGCATTGCGCTGCTGCCACAATCGCTGTGAGCATGTGGAGGTGGAATTCCAGGTGTTGCCACGGTCAACATGAGACGGTTGAAGGGCAAAGGCCGAGCTGACGCTGCAACGCAGCCAGGCGGGCGAAGCAGGGTGCAAAGGCGGAAGTGCGAACTTAGAATTCGAGCCATTCCTCAGCAGGCAGTCCAGACCGGGAAGCTCTTTTAGAAATTTTCTGACGACAAGGTTCATGACATGTTCCAGCAAGGGATGTGCTCCAGTATACGATCTTAGGGCGGCCAGAAGATTTCGGCCGTTATGCACACCACCTTGCATGGCACAAGGTTACTTGGCACCCAGGCACAGCGCTGGTTACGTTGCGGAGAGCCGTACACAGCTCCTGACTGTGTTGTGGCGGTCTTCCAAGGGACAGATTAAATTTCAACACGGCCTGGTTTTCCTGGCACGTGGTGCCACAGAGGGATCTTGGGGGAAAAGAATCACTGCCCCCACCCCTGGGGTTTTGAAGAGCGTGCGCCGGCCTGGAGCCAGTCCCCCCAGAGACATCCCCCCGCTCCCCAGTGAGTGTCACAGGTTATGGGCCCTTTGGCCGTGTTTAAAAGCCCATGTGTCGGGGGTAGAGGGATTTTTCCCGGAACAATCAAAAAAAACGCGCTTGAAATTTTAGGACCGTGGCGGGCCCAAAGGGCGGGGAGGCTTTTCGGAAAAGAAATCCCTGTCGGCATCGGGTTTGGGGGGGGCAGGCGAGGGCCATGAGTGGCGGAAACCAAAATTTGCCCACCGCGGAAAGAAAATTTTCCCAAAGGGCCCAAAAACCCTGGCATGCCGACATTCAGGCTTTTGGCTTTGGGATGGTTTGGGTTAATGTTTTCTTTGCCCCAAACCGGGAAGACGGGGGGAAGGCCCCTGGGGAAAAGGGGAAGGGGGGGTAGGATGGGTCTTGGGGGGGTGCTGGTGGTATGGGCGACGGGGGGGGCTGAAGGGGGGGTACCCCTGATCAGCTTGGAGACTGGGGTTGAGGAACGCTTGGTGGTGGCGGGGGGGGGGCAGGGGGGGGAGGGGGGGCCGGGAGGGGAAAGGAAAAAAGAGGTGTGAAGTGTTTGGTGGTTTTAAAGGTTCTTGCCCTTTTCTTAGGGTTTTTGGCAAAGGCGGCATATGACATGGGGGTGAATCGAGGCTTGCTCAAAAGGCCAAAGGCTTGGAGGCCCTGGCCTTTTTGCGGCGAAAAAGCGAGGGGGGGTTTTTGGGCTGACCGTGGCTGGGGAATCATATCAGCGGACTTCTGCGACGCCCCTTCCCTTTTTTGGCGGGGCCCCCGTTTTGCCCACTCCCATGTTTCCCCCTCGTCCATGATAAAGCGCTCGCAAGCAAATTCTGCGGAAAAGCAGGGGATCCGCAATGTCTCATATCTTCCTCAACACAGGACGGGTCGCCCTGACTTTTGCATCCGAAGCGGGGCTAAAAGCAAGGGGAGAAAGGCTTGCCGACCCCGGGATTTTTCCCGATTGACCGGCTTCCTTCACCCCCTTGATGGCATCAGTAATGGGGTAGAGGACTAAATATCCTCTTGATCTTTTAATGCCTTTGACCCAACGCATTTTTGCTTTAAAGAGGTCTTCAGAAATGGTTATCCACAGTGGGGGTAACGAGTTGACTTTGGGCTGTTCTGTTTTGGGGGTGGGTGTTTTATGCTGATGAGACATTTGTGGCCTGGGCTGGAGGACGAGGAGGTAAGATGCTGGAGGTTGCATTAACCCCTGAAGGGAAAATTGGGGACGATGTTCGTTCTTAGATTCCAGGCCCCACCAGCGATGACGGCCTGCGGTCCCGCAATGACGATCCCCCTGGATGCGTGTTTTCGCCGCATGGAAGGAGCACCCTTCTCTCGTACCTCTCCCCCAGTGTACCCCCCTCTTTTCTGCTTACACCTGCATTTCGCTCCATGTTCAGAAAAATAAAAATTTGAGAAGGTATGGAAAAAGTTTTGGAAAGTCTCTTATTAAAAGGGCAAACAAGTTTTCTCAAATCCTTAATCAAAAAAAAATTGTGGATTCAAATTTTAATGCAAGGTGTCTATCAAAAAATCTGGACTGGGCAAAAGTCCAAAAATCACGTATCTCGTTATGTTTTGTTATAATATATACAGGTATTTTTTTTGCACGCTTTCAATTTCACTGTGGTGAATATAGAATGCTGTTTTAAGTTTATGTAGATGCTCGTCAATGAACTACTGCCTGGCGGTGCGACAAAAGTCAAAAAAAAACACGTAACCTGTTTATGTTTTGGTATAATAAACGTATTTTTTGCACCTTTCATTCACCTGTGGTGATTATAGAATTGCTGTTTTAAGATTTAATGTTAGATGTGCTGCGTCAATGACATCTGGGTGCGCAAAAGTCAAAATACAGACGTAACAGTTATGTTTTGGTATAATAAATATTATTTTTTTCACCTTTCAATTCACCTGTGGTGATTATAGAATTGCTGTTTTATATAAGATTTACGTAGTTGCTGCGTCAATGAACAATGCTGGCGTGTGCAAAAGTCAAAAAACACGGTAACTGTTATGTTTTGGTTTAATAAAAACGATATTTTTTGCAACTTTTCAATTAACCCTGTGGTGAATATAGACATTGCGTTTTAATATTTACGTAGCATGCTTGCGTCCAGATGGAACAATGCTGGGTGTGCAAAAGTCAAAAAAGACACGTAACTGTTTTGTTTTGGTATAATAAAACGATATTTTTGCACCTTTTCTAATTCACCTGTGGTGATATAGAATTGCTGTTTTTAACGATTTACGTAGAGCGCGTCCATGAACAATGCTGGGTGTGCAAAGTCAAAAAACACGTAACTGGTTATGTTTTGGTATAATTAAATGATATTTTTTGCACCTTCAAATACCTGTGTGATTATTAGATTTGTGTTTTAATATTTGCGTAGATGCTGCAGTCAATGAACAATGCTGGGTGTGCAAAGTCGCACAAAAACACGTTACTGTTATGTTCTTGGTACTAATAAACGATATTTTTTGCACCTTTCAATTCACTGTGGTTGAATATAGAATTGCTGTTTTAAGATTAGTAGATGACGCTGCGTCAATGAACAATGCTGGGTGTGCAAAGTCGCAAAAAACACGTAACTGACTATTTTGTTTTAGGTATTATAAATGAATATTTTTTTGCACATTTCAATTCACCTGTGGTGAATATCTATAGAATTGCTGTTTTAAGATTTACGTAGATGGCTGCGGTCGTCAGATGAACAATGCTGGGTGCGCAAAAGTCAAAAAACACGTCACTCGTTATGTTTTGGTATAATAAACGGTATATTTTTTGCCACCTTTCTATTCACCGTGTGGTGAATATAGATATTGCTGTTTTAAATTTACGTGAGATGCTGCGTCAATGAACAATGCTGGTGTGCAAGTGAAGCTCAAAAAACACGTAACTGTTATGTTTTGGTATAATAAATGATAATTTTGCCACTTTCAAATTCACCTGTGGTGAATATAGTAATTGCTTGATTTTTTAAGATTTACGTAGATGCTGCGTCAGATGAACAATGCTGGGTGTGCAAAGTCAAAAAAACACGTATACTGTTATGATTTGGTTATAATTAATATGATATTTTTTTGCACCATGTTCAATTCCCTGTTGTGAAATATAGAATTGCTTGTTTTAAGATTTACGTAGATGCGGCGTCAATGAAACAATGCATGGGTGCGCAAAAGTTCAAAAAACACGTAACTGTTATGTTTTGGTATAATAATACGATATTTTTTGCATCCTCTTTCCATTTCACCTGTGGTGAATATAGATTGCTGTTTAAGATTTACGTTAGATGCTGCGTTCTATGAACAATGCTGGGTGTGCAAAAGTCAAAAAAATCTGGTAACTTCTATGTTTGTGAGTGGCGATATTAAGATACGATTAGTTGTTTTGCACGCCTTTCCATTCACGCTGTGGTGAATATAGAATTGAATGTTTTAAGATTTAGATAGATGCTGCGTCAATGACCAATGCTTGGTGTGCGCCGCAAAAGTCGCAAAAAACACGTAACTGTGTTATGTTTGGTATAATAAACGGTATTATTTTTTGCACCTATCAATTACCTTGCGTGGTGAATATAGAATTGCTGTTTAAGATTTACGTAGATGCTGCGTCAATGAACAATGCTGGGTGCGCAAAAGTCAAAGAAACACGTAACTGTTATGTTATGGTTAAGTAACGGTATTTTCTTGTACCTTTTCTATTCATCGCTGTGGTGAATATAGAATGCTGTTTGTAAGAGTCTATAGCGTAGATTGCCTGCGTCAATGAACAAATTGCTGGTGTGCAATAGTCAAAAAACACGTAAAGCTGTTATGTTTTGATATAAATGTAAACGGTACACTTTTTGCACCTTTCAATTTCACTGTGGTGAAATATAGAATTGCTGTTTTAAGATTTACGTAGTATGCTGCTGGTGTCACATGAACAATGCCATTGGGTGCGCAGAAAAAGTAAAAAAACACGATAACTGTGATGTGTGCGGTTACTATACACGGTATTTATGTTTGGACCAACAAATCATCAGCTCACTGTGTCATGACATACATGATTTAGTCTGGATTGTAATTTAACTGCAAGGTAGGAATATATTACAACAGTCACAGGTGTAATGGGTTACAGTGAAAATGAACACCTATATGATAATGCTATACCGATAATAAATTGGGAAGTTTTGCAGTAACAAAGAGAGCCTGCAGTTTACTAGAAATGGATGTGTATCCAAATATAAGTTCAGGCTTGCCCATCATTCAGGAAATATTTTCAATAGCAAATTGTCTAATAATTAAAGATATTCCAACCTACAATGTACTACAACTGTATTGGTGTACTGTTATCCAGTGTTCTTATAGATAGAGCTTGTCTGTGTTGCGCACGCGGGGCCCCACCCCCCACTGCTTCCCCATCCGCCTGTGATTTACAGCGGTAGATGGATGCTGCTTTAAAAATTCTCTAGCCTAATACATAAAATCTTCAAATCTTAATCTAACTAAATTGGAGGACTCATCAGCTAATAGTAGTAGAGGTTTACTCTGTGCGAGAAATAGACTAATTTCGCTAGTGCTGTTTGCCACAGGCACGAGCGCAGTCATATCCCCTATGAGACGCCTGATGAGACTTGAGGATGAACTCAGGAAACGCTGTTCTATGTAAACGACAGCGGTTCCATGTGATTTTACAGCCAATATCGCAAAACCATATACACATCCCAGTCATGACGTCGCACCACACCATGTGTCTACCTGCTCTATTCTGTTAATCTCATTTGCTGGCCCGCAAAAATTACAGAAAAGAAAGCGCCGAAAAAAAGCGCGATCTTAATAGATTGATGCAAAGATATGTTAAACCTTAATTTACCGCATTCATGAATATGGAATTTCGCATCAACCATAAATATACCCTTGTCCGGATTTCAAACTTATGTCGCGAGAAAAATCGCGGTTCTCAACACTAACCGTGAGGTGTAAATGACCCACTAGCTTTACTCAGCAGCTCGATAGGATTACAGCAATACCCAATTTGTGTTTTTTTATGTTTTACTGCTTTTACACAATAAAAACCACTTTATTCAAAAGGAAAAACATGTTTTTGCATTGTCATAGTCTGAGAGCCATATATAGATTTTTTTTCTATGTACGTAGCTGTTTAGTGGCTTGTTTTCTGCAGGATGAGTTGAAATTTTTATTTGTGTCATTTTTGGGGGGACATGGCTTTTAGATACAAGTATGGCGATACCCAATTTAAATTTTTTCTATGTTGCAGTGCTTTAAAAACAGTTTTTTTATTGTATAAAACAATATTTATATATCACTATCTTCTGAAAGGGTTAATTGTTTTTGCTTATTTTCACCAAAATTTTATTCTGGCCAACCTGAATTGATTTGTTGAAATTCAGGTTGACTTTGACCTGAATCCCAAGCACAACACTATTTGTCACTTTTTATTCTGCACTCTTTTCATGCATACAGTACATTGTATTTCTTGGCTTCTTAGGCACATTGTGTCAGAATTCTGGCACCATTTGCACCAAAAAAAAAAACACATGTATGTATTCTTTCTACCTTTATTTGTTGTAGATAGTGTTGATTGAACTGTTCTAGAAAAGTTAAGTTCTAGTAGAACCTCTTGAATTTTTAGAATTCGAACTGAACATTTTACTGTTCGTTCAAGTAAAGTTTTAGTTCTAGTTCTACACGCCATTTTCAGTTTTGTTTTCAGCTTTCCGCACTTTTGCCGGCCAATCAATCACCTTTTTGCACTTTTGGCATCCATCCAATCAGTGCAGAGCATAAAGATGTGCCAAAAACGTCATCGCTGAGGTGTAGTGCTCTCATAGACTCCTAAAATCACATGACCCTGTTATATATATATTCACTGTATTGCCTTTTGAACGCCATTTCCAGCTTACTCTCTGTACTGTACAGGCTGCTCTTAGTTAGATAGTATTTTACCCTCCATAGATAGCAATAGTTAGGGAGTTTGGTATTGCTGGCTGCATCTTTCCCACACCCAGAAGCTGTTATTTGGCGACATTTGCAGGCTCACATAATGCCTAATTCTCATATACATGGATATATATTATACAGAGTGCTTGGATTTACTAAATCATACTCAGTGCCCAAAAATTCAGTTTTTGCAGTTTTGGGGATTCAGTAATTGTATAACTGTATAACACACCGTCTCTAAATCTCCTATGTGTCAAAGAGGTTTTTGGGCCCCCTTAGGATGTAGAGCCCCATAGCAGCTGCTACCGTTGCACCTCCTATAGCTACGCCCCTGCTTGCAAGCTGTCCTCATCTTTTCAATTAGCCACTGAAAGGAATGAAGTATTTTAGAAAAAAAAAATTAACCAGAACATCTTCTCCCATACATTTTAATGGGGTTCGAAATTCGAGTTCGAATAGAACTTCGAACCGAACTCACACTGTGAAAGGGAATAAGGATCCATTTTGGATGGCTGTTACGTGTCACCGAGGTATTTAGCCTCAGTGAAGTAAAACCGGTAGTGTTTAGTCAGTAAAGTTATTTTACTGATATTTTTTATGTAGGTAGTATGGCTGCTGGCAAGCAGTCGATACAGGTCGTTTTTTCACTGGAGCAATCTAAGAGCTGGGTGGCATGACTGCTTCCATGTATCCAGGACAAGTTTCACCTGGCCAATTTAAGTCAGGAGATTTAGGTAATCTGAGGGTGTGGTTTCCAGTCAGAAGGTTGTCTGACTGTGTGTGAGGTGGAAAGACCTATTCCAGCATACAGCCTTCAATTTGCCACATTCCCCTGATGTGGATGGGGAGAGAACCCAGGAAAATTCTTGGTCAAAAGACTGAGTTTATTCACATGGACTGTGCACCTTTTTTGTTGTGGGCTAAAGTTAAGCCACATTTGTTGTTTGTTTTTTGTTTTTTTGTACCTGTTTAATTTGTGACTAAATAAAGGCCAAACCTTTACAAATGGAAGCTGAGAACATTGTGTTTGTGCTACCATTGAGCTGATAACCACAACACCTTTTTTGACACAGTCCAACCCAGAGATGTGGCTAAACTGTAAAAGAACATGGCTTAAAAAAAAAGGGTTGTGGTTTGACACCCTGTTTCAAAACATGCACCAAAACTTCAGTGCAATTGTTTGTATAAACTAAACAAACTAATAGGAGGCGTGAAGGTAGACAATTCACGAAAACAGCATGAGTGACTGTTCTAAGACTGACCAGTCTAAATGTATACTATCTAAGTATTACACAGCTTTAATAAATATTTCCCATTACCTTATAATTATTGCTTATTTTAAGGTAGTATTTTACTTCTATAAAGTTGCAAACTAGGTTTGGAAGAAAGTGAGTGACAGAGATATGAAGAAGCTCCAATACCAAAAAGAAAATATAATTCACTTTACAAGAAGGCTTCATACAGTTATGTCAACAAAAGCAAAAGGTTGTGCCTGTTGCAACACAGTGAATAAAAAATAGGCCTCACTTTGGAGCCAAAATTAGCTGCAGGAGTTTTCCACTACTTTTAAAAACATACCTGCAATAAAATAAGAAAATTAACCTGTACTTAACTCTCTTTTTGTTGCGGTTCCAATTCTCCTGGAGCTTCATTGTCCCCAGCCGGCATGCATGCTCTGCATAGTCAAGCAAATTGCACCCAACTACAGTGCTTCTTTGCACACCCAGAGTCCCTTGATACACACAGATGAACGTTTGGACAGAACTAAACTCATTCATTTTTGTTCATTACATGGCAGAAGGATGCTTTCAGCAGGAAAATTAACCATGTCATAAGGGTCATATAGCCAGTGTTAGACTGGGGGACCTGGAACCGAACAGTGAAGTTAATTTTCTGGGTCAACCTTTCAGCTACTGCACATGACTACACATACTGAAAAAAAAGAAAAGCAGGCCTAGGCCTGCCATTCCCAGGGGCCCACTGGGTATTCCCCTTGCTACCTTTTGGGCCAGTCCAAACCAGCATATAATTATGGATTGGTTCTGGGACAGTTTTCCTTTATTACCTAACCTTCACAGTTCCAAGATCTCAAAGAGGTTTTCCAATAAAAGACTTATCACCTTTCCACAAAAGTTGTGATAATTGTTTGAACACTGGAGATCCCACTGTTTTGACCCTCACCAATCATTAAAAAGAGGGCAGTGAGTCTCCTGATCTTCCTCAAGGTGTGAACGCAGCCACAGAGGGTTTGAGCAGAGTGTAGTGCTGCGTGTTAAATGGCACCTTGAACTGAACAGTACTGAACGGATCAAACAGTGCACTGTTCCCACCCTACATTGACTCTTTAGCCATCGGCAAACTTAAACGCTAGCAGTTCTCAATCTATAAAGCACTAAAACTTAACTTTTATTATGTATAACACTTAACCTTGATACACACTATTTAAAAACCTGATTTCTAACCTCTCAATTTATCCCTTTCTAATTGTGAAGGAATAACTCCTTTTCTATTATCAAGTCTGGTGGAACACCACCTATTAACAGTGGAACCTTATATATATACAGTGATTTACTTACTCCAATAAGGGATCCAAAACATCCTACTTCAGCAGTTATCCCTAATCCGATGGACATAAAACATATAAGGTTTCCATGTGAGACCCTCTGCAGTGGGTAACACTATAGAAAGTGGTGAGAAATCACCAATTAAAATGTTGGGAGGAAGAGGCACTTATTTTAGTGAGTGTTGTGTTCCTAACAAAAATTCCACTTGTGAATACATCCTTAGTTTTATCTGTATACTGTCATATCTGAAAAACAAGTTAGTTGGCAGCTGATGTGACTGTCAATAGAACTTTAAGGTATCATAACATTTTCCTAGAGTCCTTAAAGAGCTCTTCTCACCATACTGTATCACAGCCAGCTTAGGCTCCCACTTCCTGATAAGGCTTAGGGCGATACTACAGCAGTACTTGACATTTCAGCTCTGCTGTTTCTAGCAAAGCCTGACGGAGAGGCATTGAGGATGGAGAGGTTTAAATAGCAGGGAACGAGGTGTCACGGTTCACGCCAAAGTCCTTGCCATAGACCGTTGCTGTGTCCATGCCTGCCATGTCACTGCTGGGGCTCCTTGTGCGGGGGACCTGGCGGCCTGTGTTCTTTGCTGTATACTTGCCTGTCCTGTTGCTCTTGCTTCCTTGGGTCCTGTACATGCTCTGAGCATCTTAGGGCGCACGCGAAAGCTTCCTGCCCTTTATAGGTTCTCTGTCCTGTTCACCTACCTCTTGACCTGTGACCCCTGGCCATAAGAGGAAGTTCCTGTCTTTGCTCTGGGTCAGTCCGTTGTTGTATTGTACCTCTTTCTGAGAGAATGTCCATCTGAGCTCCTGCCAGCTTCTCAGGTCTGCTTTTCTGGACTTAACCCCTGAGAATCCTGTTTCAGTTCCTGCAGTCCATCAGAGCTTCTGACCACCTGTCTGTCGTCTTCTGCTGTTCCTGTACCCATCCAGTACCTGCTGTGTTTCTGCTGTCCTTGGACTCATACGTTCACCTGCTGTATCCTGCCGTTATACCTGTCCAGTTACCTGCTGTATCCTGCCGTTATACCTGTCTGTTACCTGCTATATCCTGACGTTATACCAGTCCAGTTACCTGCTGTATCTTGCCGTTATACCAGTCCGGTTTTCTGCTGTATCCTGCTCTATACGTTTTCCTGCTGTACCTGTCTACCACCGTTTCTGTGTCTGGAGTTCCTGTCCTGCACCTCGGCTGTTTACTGCAGGTAGCCACGTCAGGGTAGCGACCTGGGGGTTCCCGCAGTAAAGTCCGTCCTGCTTTGCGGCAGTCTCGGTGAAGACCGGGGACCCTTAGACTCGCTCCCTGGTGTGGATCTCAATCTACTATCCCGCCTGTGGTGATCACAGTGGATCCACACCTGGTTACCAGCATCGGCGCCTCAGTGCTTCCCTGTTACCGCTGGATCGTGACAGAATAGACTGGACATGGATCCCGCCATAGTGACCCTGTCTACGTGTCTGCTGTTACCTGCCATCATGCTGTTACCTGTGTCCGCTGGTCATGGTTCGCCCAGAGTGTCAGCACCTGTGTCCGCTGGCTCATGGTTCACCCAGAGCGTCAGCACCCATGTCCGCTGGCTCATGATTCACCCAGAGTGTCAGACCTGTGTCCACTGGCTCATGGTTCGTCCAGAGTGTCAGCACCCATGTCCGCTGGCTTATAGTTCACCCAGAGCGTCAGCACCCATGTCTGCTGGCTCATGGTTCGCCCAGAGTGTCATCTCCCGTGTCCGCTGGCTCATGGTTTGCCCAGAGTGTCAGCTCCCGTGTCCGCTGGCTCATGGTTCACCCAGAGTGTCAGCACCCGTGTCCGCTGGCTCATGGTTCACCCAGAGTGTCAGCATCCGTGTCCGCTGACTCATGGATCGCCCAGAGTGTCAGCACCTGTGTCTGCTGGCTCATGATCCCACCCAGATTGTCTGTTAGCTTATGGTCCCGCCCAGAGCGTTCATTAGCTCATTGTCCCGCATAGAGCATCCGTTAGCTCATGGTTCTGCCAAGAGTGTCAGTTAACTCATGGTCCCACCCAGAGCGTCCGTTAGCTCATGGTCCCACCCAGAGCATCCGTTAGCTCATGGTCCCGTCCAGAGCATCCGTTAGCTCATGGTACCGCCCAGAGCGTCCGTTAGCTCATGGTCCCGCCCAGAGCATTCGTATCCATTTTTACTTGCTTTTCTGCCCTGAGTTCCCTCCCATTTTGCCTAGTGCCCTGTTTGTTCCTCCCATGCATCTCCTTTTCTAGGTTTTCCCTATACTGGCTATCATACAACCTGTACTTGGTTTTGGGGATGCCCCCGCAGAAGTTGTGGGCCCCTGACCTATGTGGAATTCCGTTCTGTGATTTGGAGGGGGAAGAGGGGGCTTTGAGGGGGGGTACTGTTCACGCCGCAGTCCCCGCCATGGACCATCGCCGTATCCATGCCTGCCATCTCTCAGCTGGGGCTCCCTGTGCAGGGGTCCTGGCGGCCTGTGTTCTTTGCTGTATACTTGCCTGTCCTGTTGCTCTTGCTTTCTTGAGTCCTGTATGTGCTCTGTGCATCCTAGGGCATGCACGGCAGCTTCCTGCCCTTTATAGGTTCTCTGGCCGGTTCACCTTCCTCTTGACCTGTGACCCCTGGCTATAAGAGGAAGTTCCTGTCTTTGTTCTGGGTCAGTCCATTGTTGTATTGTACCTCTTTCTGAGAAGTTGTCTATCTGAGCTCCTGCCAGCTTCTCAGGTCTGCTATTCTGGACTTAACCCCTGAGATTCCTGTTTCAGTTCCTGCAGTCCATCAGAGCTTCTGACCACCTGTCTGTCGTCTTCTGCTGTTCCTGTACCCATCCAGTACCTGCTGTGTTTCTGCTGTCCTTGGACTCATACGTTCACCTGCTGTATCCTGCCGTTATACCTGTCTAGTTACCTGCTGTATCCTGCCGTTATACTTGTCTGTTACCTGCTGTATCCTGACGTTATACCAGTCCAGTTACCTGCTGTATCTTGCCTTTATACCAGTCCGGTTTTCTGCTGTATCCTGCTCTATACGTTTTCCTGCTGTACCTGTCTACCACCGTTTCTGTGTCTGGAGTTCCTGTCCTGCACCTCGGCTGTTACTGCAGGTAGCCACGTCAGGGGTAGCGACCTGGGGGTTCCCCGCAGTAAAGTCCGTCCTGCTTTGCGGCAGTCTCCGGTGAAGACCGGGGACCCCTTAGACTCCGCTCCCTGGTGTGGATCTCAATCTACTATCCCGCCTGTGGTGATCACAGTGGATCCACACCTGGTTACCAGCAATCGGCGCCTCAGTGCTTGCTGTTACCGCTGGATCGTGACAGAATAGACTGGACATGGATCCCGCCATAGTGACCCTGCCTACGTTTCTGCTGTTACCTGCCATCATGCTGTTACCTGTGTCCGCTGGTCATGGTTCGCCCAGAGTGTCAGCACCTGTGTCCGCTGGCTCATGGTTCACCCAGAGCGTCAGCACCCATGTCCGCTGGCTCATGATTCACCCAGAGTGTCAGCACCTGTGTCCACTGGCTCATGGTTCGTCCAGAGTGTCAGCACCCATGTCCGCTGGCTTATAGTTCACCCAGAGCGTCAGCACCCATGTCTGCTGGCTCATGGTTCGCCCAGAGTGTCATCTCCCGTGTCCGCTGGCTCATGGTTTGCCCAGAGTGTCAGCTCCCGTGTCCGCTGGCTCATGGTTCGCCCAGAGTGTCAGCACCCGTGTCCGCTGGCTCATGGTTCGCCCAGAGTGTCAGCACCCGTGTCCGCTGACTCATGGATCGCCCAGAGTGTCAGCACCTGTGTCTGCTGGCTCATGATCCCACCCAGATTGTCTGTTAGCTTATGGTCCCGCCCAGAGCGTTCATTAGCTCATTGTCCCGCATAGAGCATCCGTTAGCTCATGGTTCTGCCAAGAGTGTCCGTTAACTCATGGTCCCACCCAGAGCGTCCGTTAGCTCATGGTCCCGCCCAGAGCATCCGTTAGCTCATGGTCCCGTCCAGAGCATCCGTTAGCTCATGGTACCGCCCAGAGCGTCCGTTAGCTCATGGACCCGCCCAGAGCATTCGTATCCATTTTTACTTGCTTTTCTGCCCTGAGTTCCCTCCCATTTTGCCTAGTGCCCTGTTTGGTCCTCCCATGCACCTCCTTTTCTAGGTTTTCCCTATACTATATCATACAACCTGTACTTGGTTTTGGGGATGCCCCCGCAGAAGTTGTGGGCCCCTGACCTATGTGGAATTCCGTTCTGTGATTTGGAGGGGGAAGAGGGGGCTTTGAGGGGGGGTACTGTTCACGCCGCAGTCCCCGCCATGGACCATCGCCGTATCCATGCCTGCCATCTCTCAGCTGGGGCTCCCTGTGCAGGGGTCCTGGCGGCCTGTGTTCTTTGCTGTATACTTGCCTGTCCTGTTGCTCTTGCTTTCTTGAGTCCTGTATGTGCTCTGTGCATCCTAGGGCATGCACGGCAGCTTCCTGCCCTTTATAGGTTCTCTGGCCGGTTCACCTTCCTCTTGACCTGTGACCCCTGGCTATAAGAGGAAGTTCCTGTCTTTGTTCTGGGTCAGTCCATTGTTGTATTGTACCTCTTTCTGAGAAGTTGTCTATCTGAGCTCCTGACAGCTTCTCAGGTCTGCTATTCTGGACTTAACCCCTGAGATTCCTGTTTCAGTTCCTGCAGTCCATCAGAGCTTCTGACCACCTTTGTGTCGTCTTCTGCTGTCCCTGTACCTATTCAGTACCTGCTGTGTTTCTGCTGTCCTTGGACTCATATATTTACCTGCTGTATCCTGCCGTTATACTCTTCTAGTTACCTGCTGTATCCTGCCGTTATACGTGTCTGTTTCCTGCTGTATCCTGCCATTATACCAGTCCAGTTACCTGCTGTATCCTGCTGTTATACCAGTCCGGTTTCCTGCTGTATCCTGCTGCACTGTTTCTGTGCCTGGAGTTCCTGTCCTGCACCACGGCTGTCACTGCAGGTAGCCACGTCAGGGGTAGCGACCTGGGGGTTCCCCGCAGCAAAGTCCGTCCTGTTGTACGGCGGGCTTCGGTGAAGACCGAGGCCCCCTTAAACTCCACTCCCAGGTGTGAATCTCCATCTACCATCTCACCTGCAGTGATCACAGCAATCAGCGCCTTAGCGCTTGCTGTTACCGCCGAATCGTGACACAAGGCTAAAGAGCTCTAAAGGCTTAAAGTTTATCAGTAGGGAACATAAGCTCATGTACTGTTTATAAGAAACGGTATGAAGCAGCGTCACCATCCTGGCTACTGCTGCTAGAGTAGAGAGTGGTGGTCTGTAGGAAAGCTTGTGTACAAAAGCAGAAGATAAGAACTGCTCTAGCTCTGAAAAGAAGCTAAATCAGAACAGCAAATTATTTGGTAATAGTCTTTATTTACTTTTGCCTACATGTTCAAAATTAATCACTGAAGTGACAACAGTCCTTTAAGAGTGAATCCTTCTAATGATGCATGCAATACTAAATTTTCAACTTTCATATTATTGCATTACTAGACAGATTTCCCCAATCATTTTGTACATTCACTTATATGTAAGCTTTTTGTTATCATTGTATAATGATAAACTTTTATACTTAAATTACTTCATTGATTTTTATGTACAAGACGCAGCTCCTATGTTAATTCTGTATCTGATCAAGTTGTTATATTGCTAAACTGACCTTGTCATCTTTAAGTAACCCTTCAATGATAACAGAAGATTTAATCTGTAATATGATTTTTCTAATGTGCTTGAAAATAGCATTTATGATTACTGGTCTTGCTGCGCCATCTACTGTGTAATGAAAACATAAAAGAAAGCATTCATATTCAATTTATCATAAATTGCCTCATCATAGCAAATGAGCTGCACCAGAACACTGTATGAGCCAAGAATAGAGTTAGGGTATGTTCACGTAGCTTATTTTGGGACGCATTTCACCGCATCTTTTGCAGCGTACTGCACTCTAATTTGAGTGAAATGCGTCCCATAATTATGGTAATCCATCGGTCGTGTAGGGACCGATGGATTACGCCTCCTCTACCCGCTCGTACAATATGATCGTATTGTACGCGCGGGGAGATAAGTGACATGTCACTTATTCGAGGTGCTTTCGCGCCACGAGTGATGCATGTCTATGGGGCCGGCGGGCTGCCGGACTCCCGCGTCACAGCGCGACTCCCGAACACCCGGGGTAATTAGGCAATTAAGCCGTGTGAACATACACTTAGAAGACAAAGATATAGGGGAACATGCATGAACCTGGCGCCTACTCACCAGTTCTACTTTTATTTTTAATAGTGTACGATCTGACAGTATGTATAAAAGTGTCTCACAGCACTTTATAAATGTGTCCTATTGTAGGTCAAAGGTAGTCTCAGCCACGCCACTTTTTAACCGGTATGGATTTCTTCAACAGTTTCATGCCAAACTTTGGCACATTTTTGGTGCATTGTACAACTTTAATGCAACACCCCTCTGCCCCTGCATCTTTGGCACTTTCTAAAGTGTCGTGTTTGGCGCAGATTCTGCCATGTTTTGGCATACGACGGTCCATACATCTATAGAACAGGGCTATAGCAGGTTGGCTATCTCAAAGCACGCCGGAAAAATAGTGCAGCCCTGTTCATACATGTTGCCCATAAATTCTATTCATGTTATTAAAAATGTCAAAGATCTCAAAGTCTTGTTAACTGAGTCAATAAGCAAATATTATCACAAATAGAAACTGTAGGGAAATAGTCGCCAAGGGTGGACAGCTGTTTTTCTTGAATATGTTGTTTAGGTCTGCCATTCTTCTGTAGAATAACAACATAGAAATAGGGATAAGGCCTAATGGTTGGATGGATCTGATGCATGTTTTACAGTTTTTTTTTTATACAACAACATGTATAATGTAAAAAGGTTTTGACAAGAAGATGTGGATTATAAAATCCATTATAAAATTGTGAACAATCATTTAGAAAATTATACTGTTTATTGCGAGCATGTGGCAGTTTTGTTTATAGAGAACGAGTGGATGCACTGTTTATTGGGGGAATATAGTAGCACTGTTTAACCCCTTAAGCCGAACACCTGAAAAGTAGTTAATGACCAGAATTTTTTTTCTATTTTTTGCCTCCTTGTGTTTCAACAGTTGTAATTTTTTTTATTTTTTCAATGAGGCAGTTGTATTTGAGACGAGTAGTACTTTATGGGGGAATAGTTTAAGTTCACTTATAAATAATTGCAGATTTTTTTTAATTTAAAAAAATATATATATATTTTTTTTACAATTTTTTTACACCATTCACATTTCACACTTAATAACTTGTTATATTAATACTACAGGTTATTACGGTCGTGTGGATACCTAATATGTGTAGTTTTTTTGTGTGTGTGATGTATGCACAATTATTTTTTATTAAATTTTTATTTTTATTTATTATTTTTTTTATTCTTTCTTTTACACTTTTTATGTTTTTTACTTTAAAAAAAAATAAAAATCCCATAAAGGGATAACTGTGTTACTTTTTTTTTTTTTTTACACTTGGTAATGTATTAGCATAACATAGACAGACAGGCAGGCCGGCAGGCAGGCTTTTGAAAGGAGAGTGTATATTGTGCAGCCCAGACTCTGCTTTGAACCTGCATTGAAATGGCTTTTTTTTTACCAGTTTTTGGCCAGCACACCTCGCACCTGAGGTGAAATAGTACCTTTTATTTTGTGCAGCCCAGTTTTGTTCAAAGACCCACCTTGTACTTACATTAGGATACAGAAATTTTCTAGTAACTGCTGTTGTATTTCATTGGTGCAAAACCCACCTTTTATTATCCATCTCAATTTTAAATAGGTGTTTTTCACTTTGGCGCAGCCCATTTTTGTTCAAAGACCCACCTTGTACTTATATTAGGATACAGAAATTTGCTAGTAATTGCAGGTGTATTTCATAGGTGCAAAACCCACCTTTTATTATCTGTCTCAATTTTAAATAGGTGTTTTTCACTTTGGCGCAGCCCATTTTTGTTCAAAGACCCATCTTGTACTTATATTAGGATACAGAAATTTGCTAGTAATTGCAGGTATATTTCATAGGTGCAAAACCCACCTTTTATTATCCGTCTCAATTTTAAATAGGTGTTTTTCACTTTGGCGCAGCCCATTTTTGTTCAAAGACTCATCTTGTACTTATATTAGGATACAGAAATTTGCTAGTAATTGCAGGTGTATTTCATAGGTGCAAAACCCACCTTTTATTATCCGTCTCAATTTTAAATAGGTGTTTTTCACTTTGGCGCAGCCCAGTTTTGTTCAAAGACCCAACTTGTACTTATATTAGGATACAGAAATTTTCTAGTAACTGCAGGTGTATTTCATAGGTGCAAAACCCACCTTTTATTATCCGTCTCAATTTTAAATAGGTGTTTTTCACTTTGGCGCAGCCCAGTTTTGTTCAAAGACCCACCTTGTACTTATATTAGGATACAGAAATTTGCTAGTAATTGCAGGTGTATTTTATAGGTGCAAAACCCACCTTTTATTATCCGTACACAATTTAATTAGGTGTTTTTCACTTTGGCGCAAGCCATTTTTGTTCAAAGACCCATCTTGTACTTATATTACGATACAGAAATTTGCTAGTAATTGCAGGTGTATTTCATAGGTGCAAAAACTACCTTTTATTTTGCGTATAACATTTAAATAGCTGTATTTCACTTTGGTGCGGCCTAGTTTTGTTCAAAGAGCCACCTTGTACATAAATTTGAATACAGAAATTTTGTGCTAACTGCTGTTGTATTTCATTGGTGCAAAAACCACCTTTTATTATCCGTCTAACTTTTAAATAGCTGTATTGCACTTTGGTTCACCCCAGTTTTTTTCAAATAGCCACCTTCTACTTAAATTTGGATACAGAAATTTTTTAGTTACTGTTGGTGTATTTCATTGATGCAAAAACCACCGTTTGTTATCCATATAACTTTTAAATAGCTGTATTGCACATGGTGCGGCTCTAGTTTTTTTCAAATAGCCAAGTTGTACGACAATTCTGATAGAAAAATTTTCTAGCAACTGTTCTCGTTTGTCATTGCTGCAAAAAACAAAATTTCTCATCCCTGTAACTTCTGAATAGTTTTATTGCGCTTGGTGAATCTCAGTTTGGCACAGATAGCACACTTGTATGATATTTTGTTGAAAACTATCAACTCCTAGTCCTGCTGGGCAGTTCTAAATCCCTGGGACTGAAGGAAGAACACTGTTGATTTTGTCTTACGGTTCTTCCACCAGACCGCATTTCACAGGTATTTGCTGGAATCAATTCAGTTTCTAATCCTAGTTGGCTGTCGGAAATTAGAGGGATTTAAGAATAGCTGTGATTTGCCGTCTTTCAATAAGAGACTGTCAAAAACTCTTCCATACCTTCTTAAATTTTTATCTTTCTGAACAGGGAGTGAAATGCAGGTGGTAAGTGAGCAAAGAAGGGTGTAGGACATGGAGATAGAGGTACGAGAGAAGGTGCTACTTTCAGTGCTGGCGACAACACGCAAGCCAGCGGATCATCAGTTGCAGCACCGTCAGGCCTGTCATCTCTGGGTCAGGGCCCTGTCAATCTCAGTAACGAACAGAGTCGCCAATCTGTTCTTCAGTGGTTAATGCAACCTGCATGCAGCAGTCTTACCTCCTCGTCCTAACAGTCACGGCCACAAATGTCAATGTCCAGTTCAACTAAAATGGTGATTCAAAGACTCCTTTTTCAGGCACTTTTGAATCTGTGGGTCAGACAGGTTTAATGGTCATGCTGTGGCCCAGGACAGGTATAGTCAATGTCCAGTTCAACTAAAATGGTGGTTGAAAGACTCCTTTTTCCGGCACTTTTTAAATATGGGGGTCATGCAGGTTTGGGACTCATGCTGTGGCCCAGGACAGGTATAGTCAATGTCCAGTTCAACTAAAATGGTGGTTCAAAGACTCCTTTTTCCGGCACTTTTTAATCTGTGGGTCAGACAGGTTTAAGGGTCATGCTGCAGCCAGGACAGGGATAGTCAATGTCCAGTTCAAGTAAAATGATGGTTCAAATAATACTGCCTTCTGGCACTTTTTAATTTGTGGGTCATGCAGGTTTAAGTGTCATGCTGTGGTACAAGACAGGGATAGTGAATAGTCTGTGAGTTTTTTTTCTGTGACTCTTGTTGCCTAATTGTGTTGCCTAAGATGTAGCACGTATCCATTTTACTGTTGTGGATGTTAATTCCAGCTTCTCCAGCCCTGTTTGGGTGTAAGAATGAAGGTGTTGTTCCTCTCCCATAGACTTTAATGGTCATCGGCAATAATCTGTTATCGGCTATCGTATATTGGCATGAAAATTGCTGATATCGACTATTGATCCGATGACGATAGTTGACGCAATCGCTCATCACTAATCAGGACAGCACATAGTTTGCCCTGATCACTGGCTTGTCACAAAGACAGTCCTGGGGCTACTCTAGGTCCACAGGGCTGACTGTGCAGCCATTCCCCGGGATCTGTCGTGTCACCGGGCGTTCTGATCACCCGACAGAGCAGGGAAACCCGTTGATTGCGGTAAGTTGACGATCCGCAGCAATCAAAGAGTTAAAGCACCGGGGATTGGAGGTTCCCCCGTTCCCTGGTGCTCGCAGGAGCTGCGCTGGGATCAAGGCAGTGTTGTACTCCGCAAACTCCGATGTCTGCAGCGACACCAAAAGACGTCGCTGCAGACAAATGACCCGCACCAGCCAACGTCAAAAGATGGTGGGCGGTCGTTAAGGAGTTAAAGAGAGCGTATAACTGCACTGTTCATAGAAAGTATGTGACTGCACTGTTTATAGGGAGCATGTGGCTGCAATGTACACTTGTTGACAAAATACTTGATTTTGAGTAAATTTAAATGTACTGTTACTTTTATTGGTTCCAGGTTACTTCAGTGACCATTGAGTTTTTTTTTATCTAAAGGGGTTTTGCCACAAAGTGAGTTCCTTACCTCTTATCTGCTCAGGAGAGAAAATAAACAAAGCATGCTGAGTCATGGGGGAGAGAGAGGGTGCATGAGCAGAGAGCGAGGAAGAAGTGAGTGTCTGCAAAGTTTACTCAAATAATTACATTACAACCAGTGGATTCTCTATACAAAAGACACAGCCCCATACACTGCATTTTCTCCCCAGCCCCTTGCAAGCTCCTTCTTGTTCCATGTCATCAGATAAGAAGTGCATACATGCAAGCATGGCCAGATCAGCTCCTCTCAGTGTCCTGGTCGTGTCTAATGTAAACTTTCAGGAAACTAAGGGGGGCTGAGCAATGCTGTAACTCTCACAGGCTTCACTTTTTGTAATCACATATATTTAGAAAAATTGTATTATGATTAAATACCCATTTTGGAGGATCCCACGTCAACATTACATCGTAGCTAAACCCCTTTAATAGAAAGGTACCAACAGTTTTTTTTGATTTCCATGTATAAATATTGGGGGCATGTGGCTGCACTCTTGATATTGGGGGCATGTAGCAATATTATTTATAGTGTGCATATGACAACAATGTTTATAGTCAGCAAGTGGCTGTACTGTAGTGGGGCATGTAGTGAACACATGGCTGCAGTGTTTATTGAGAGCTTGTGGAAGCAGTGTTTATTGGCATGTATCAGCATAAATATTTATATACACTACTCACAAAAAGCTAAGGATATTTGACTTTTGGTTGATACTTCAGGATGAACATACATTTAAAAAAAAAAATTAAATTCACTAAATGAGAACATCTCAACTTTAGAATGCACGTGTTCAACTGTTCAATATTCTGGTTTTGTGAAGCAGTGTAATTTGATAACTGTATGACTATTATTTAGTAGTTTTATATGTAGCACATTGTGTTTAAAGCTTTTTGTATATTTTGGATTTGGTTGATGGTGATGCACTGTGTTGCATCGTGGCACATTATGTTACGGGAGTGGAGGGGGGGGATTTCTTCACCCTGCCCTGAGTGCAACTGGTTGGTAATTAGATAAGGCTCCACAATATTTAGGTATATACAGTGAAGGAAATAATTATTTGATCTCTTGCTGATTGTGTAAGTTTTCCCACTGACAAAGATATGAACCGTCCATAATTTTAAGAGTAGGTTAAAGGGGTTGTATCATTTCATTAAATGGCCTTCAGATTAAGGGGACAGTGAAAACAAGCAAGTTTGCAATGGGATGTCATTAGCAAAGCTGTCTTGTTTTCACAGTATTCCTTATCTTCGTTTTCTGTAAACAAACTTCTCCAGTGCTGGTCTGATAGTCGGATCCCACCCCCTTGCATTTCATTAGCTGAGGGCTCTAATAATTTACATTCTGCTCTGCCCCTGGACGGTCGTATTCACAGAGCTTGCATTCCTGCCTCTCACTCAGAATTAGTGTCCTACAACAATTTCACTCTATACAACTAGCTGCCTCCTCATTGACACTGCAGCTGTCTCTATAATCAGAAAACAGCAGAATTGTGCCATGGTGCCTTAATGCTCCTGCATGTAAGGGGCTAACAAAAATTTAAATCTATACAGCTAACTGCTCCTCATTGACACTGCAGCTACTTCTACAATCAGAAAACAGCAGAATTGTGCGTTGGTGCCTTATGTAAACACGAAGGGAGATCTGTGCTCTGGATGGATTCAACTGTAACAAACCTCCAGCTGTGAGAGATCAGTGCTGAGTTTATAGAAGACTGTTTAGACTGAATGCAGGCCTGTGATATGTAAACAGCTCTTACAAAATAAGACTGCATAGGGAGAGGACAGTGATATGTGGAGGGGGGTTACTATATTTACTATTTTGCCATAGGCAAACTTAAACTCTATCAGTTCTCTATCTATAAAACACTAAAACGTAACTTTTATTATGTATAACGCCTAACCTCTGTACACACTATTTAAAAACCTGATTTCTAACCTCACCATTTAACCCTTTCTACTTCTGAAGGAAGGAATAGCTCCTTTTCTATCATCAAGTCTGGTGGAACATAATCTATTAACAGGAAAGCCTTATATATACAGCAATTTACAAATTCCAGTAAGGGATCCCAAGCCTCCTACTTGGGCAGTCATCCCTAATCTAATAGACACAAAACAAATAAGGCCCCCTTGTGACACCCTCTGCAACGGGTGACACTTGTAGACAGAGGTGAGAAATCACAATTTAAAACGTCATGCCTGACCTCCCCAACATCTTTCACCAGCTAAATTGGCTTGATCAGGGGTTAGAGGTCGGGTCCCATGTGGTCTAAGCTCACTTCCTTTTATATCATGTTAGGTACACACCCTTTTCAGGTGCTCACCAATTAGCCATCAGAGAATCCACAAAACCCACTCCCCCTTCCACTCTCCTGCATGCACACTGATAATATGTGCTGCTACTGCTGCCACCATGCTCCCATAAACAACAATCCTCAGACAAGTTCACCATCTCCACAAGGGGCCCGCGCCCCATCCCACCATGCCGCCCGCGCCCACGTGCTGTATCAATGGACATTTCCGTCCCGATTGTAATGGACCTCCGCCCCACCTCTCTCATATCATTGCCTCCGCGCGGCCCACCCAGAACAGACCAAGCAGAATAGGTTTTACATTTCACAGCACACCACCTCTATCACCTCACATAAACCCCTTCCTCTCCATGTCCAATATGCACATTCATTGGGAATATATACTCCATTGGGAATATATACTATTGTCATAGTCTCTTCCCATAAAGTAATTCTCCTTTATATCTAAAATACATATTCATTTTAATAAAGCTGCAGGCTTTATTAAATACATATTCCATTGTACTGTACACTATTGTCTTAGTCTCTTCCCATAAACTATTTCTCTTTTATATTTAATATACATATTCATTTTAACCCCTTACCGCCGGAGCCAGTTTTGGCGTCTCTGACAGAACCCTATTTTTGAATTCTGTCATGTGTCACTTTATGTGAGAATAACTTTTTGACACTTTAACCTATCCATGTGATTTAGAGACTGTTTTCTCGTGACACATTGTGCTATAAGATAGTAAGAAATTTTGGTCCAAAAAATGATTGTTTATTTGTGAAAAATATCAAATTATGGTGAAAAATGTGAAAAATTTACCAATTTCAAACTTCAAAAATTTCTGCATGTAAGACAGATAGTTATTCCACTCAAAATAGTTTATAACTAGCATCTACCATATGTCTGCTGTAGTTTGGCATAATTTTTTTTAAATGTCTTTTTTTTTTTTACGACATTAGGGGGCTTATAAATTTAGTAGTAATTTTAAAATTTTCAAGAAAATTTGCAATATAAATATTTTTAGGGACCAGTCCAGTTCTAATGTGACTTTCATGTTAGATACTTGTGACTTTGTATGTTAGATACCCCCATAAATGACCTCATCTAAGAAACTACACCCCTTAAAGTATTCAAAACCGAATTTAGGAAGTTTATTAACCCATTAGGTGTTTCACAGGAATTAAAGCAAAGTGGAAGTGAAATTTCAAAATTTCACTTTTTTTGCAGATTTTCAATTTTTATGCATTATTGACAAGAATACGGTAAATGTGATCAGGGAAATGCAAATTAATATTGATTCCCCAGATTCTGCCGTTTTCAGAGATATCCCATATGTGGCCCTAGTGCATTATTTGGCTCAACCACAAGCCCCAGAATAGGAGGAGCACCTACTGGACTCTGGGGCCTCATTTTCATTACAATTTTATTTAGGGGTCATTTCAGGTTTGCGGACACCCTAAGGTTCCAAAACTTAATAAATACCCCTAAAAAGACCCCATATTGGAAACTACACCCCTTACGGAATATATCCAGAGGTGTAGTGAGTATATCGACCCCACAGGCGTTTCACAAATTTTTTTAGCGTTCGGCTCTGAAAATAAAAAAAAATATATTTTTTCCAATAATCTGCAATTTTAGCTGAAAATGTTTAATTTTTACAAGGAATCTTGGAAAAAAAAGCCCCAAAATTGTGTTACGCAATTTCTTCCAAGTTCGGCAATACCTTACATGTGGGTGTAAACTGCTGTTTGGGCGCATGGCAGGGGGTACAAGGGAGGGAGCGCTATTTGGCTTTTGGCGCACAGATATTGGTGGGGCCATGTCGCATCTGCAAAGCCCCCAAAGTACTAGAACAGGTGAAACCTCCCAGAAGTTTCCCTATTTTGGATTCAACACCCCTCAGGGATCTCATCTAAGGGTGTATTGTGCATTTTGGGCGCACAGGTGTTCCGTAGTTTTTTTTTTTAGCATTGGGCCATGGAAATGGAGGGGGGAAACGCAGTTCCGCCATTGTTTTTGGGCTTCATTTTTACAGTATTCGCCATACGGGATAAATGACGGGATAACTTTACTATGGGGGTCGGTACAATTACAATGATATAAATTTTATATAGTTTTTTATGTTTTATTACTTTTACACAATAGAAGCGAGTTTTATAAAAAGTTGCGTTTTTATGTTGTCCTATTCTGACAGCCATAGCTTTCTTAATTTTTTTGCATATGGAGCTGCTTGTGGGCTTGTTTTTTACGAGATGAGTTGATGTTTTTATTGGTACCATTATGGGGGGCATGTGATGCTTTGATCACTTTTTATTAAGGTTTTTGTGTGGCATTATGTACAAAATACCGCAATCCTGGTAGTGTTTTTTATTTTATTTTTTACAGCGGTAACTGTGCGGTATAAAATGACTTTGCTAGTTTTCCTCAGCAGGTTGATACGATTACAGCGATACCACATTTGTATATTTTTTTTAATGTTTTACTGCTTTTACACAATAAAAACACTTATTTGAAAAGGAAAACACGTTTTTGCATCGCCGCAGTCTGAGAGCCATAACTTTTTTATTTTTCTGTTTATGGAGCTGTATAGGGACTTTTTTTTTTTGCGGGATGAGTTGACGTTTTTATTGGTAACATTTTTGAGGGGGACAAGACTTTATGATCGCTTTTAAATCCGTTTTTTGGAAGGCAGGGTGAAGAAAATACTGCAATCCTAGCAGTGTTTTTTATTTTTATTTTTAATAGTGTTCACCGTGCCGTATCCGTGACAAGTTAGTTTTACTTTGTGGGTTGAGACGATTACGGTGAATACCCAATTATGTAGTTTTTTTATTTGAAAGCACAATTTTTTTGAAAAAAAAGTGTTTTTATTGTGTAAAACAATATTTATGCATCGCTATCTTCTAATAGCCAGAACTTTTTAATTTTTCCATATACAGAGCTGTGTAAGGACTTTTTTTTGTGGGATGAACTGAAGTTTTAATTGGTACAACTTTGGCGTTTATATTAGTTTTTGATCGCTTTTTATTCCATTTTATGTGCTGCAGGATGTACAAAAATCGCAATTCTGTGACTGTTTTTTGTTTTTGTTTTTTACGGTGTTCCCCGTACGGGTTAATTAACGTGACAGATTTATAGGGTGGGTCGCTATGCACGCGGTGATACCAAATATGGGTACCTTATTTATTTTTGATCTTTTTTAGGGCGATTGGCGTTTGTAAAGGGGAAAAGGGCGATGTACGTGTTTTTATTTTATTTTTTGTGTTTGTGTTTTACTTTTTTACACTTTTTTTTTTACTTTTTCACACTTTTTACACTTTTCCCCAGGGGGGAATTGCATGAACGATCGTCAGATCGTTCATGCAATAGGAGATCAGCATACAGCTGTATGCTGGTCTCCATGGCAACTGTCTGTCACGCTGCCCACAATGCATTGTGGGCATCGTGACGTCACCAGACAACCCGGATGCTGTCATTCAGCATCCGGGCTGTCTGGTAGGAGACTCAGTAGCGGCGCCCAGCGCCATTACAGCGCCGGGATCGGCGGGCAGCAGGAGCTCACTCCTGCTACCCGCAGCTGCGATGTCGCGACCACGATGTCGCGACATCGGGGGGTTAATCCCCCGCGGCCGGAGCTCACTCCGGCCGTGGGGGGTGCGGCATGATGCCAGCGGTAATATACCGCCGGTTCCATGCCGCGCTCACAGGCGGAGCGCACAAGATCCACTTGACGTACTCATACGGCAATTTGCGGGAACCCCTACCCGACATTGCCGTATGAGTACGGCAAATGTCGGTAAGGGGTTAATAAAGCTGCAGGTCCTATGGTTAGCCTGCCCTCCCGCCCTCAACTTCACCTCCCACCTTCCCCATTAAAGAATCTTTCTTACAGGTCACGGCTAGCCACCTAATTCATTACGTCACAATGGGAGCATGCAAAAATGTTAGTACATTCATACTCTATTGCATCTGCATACATCTGTACTGCATATATTGTATTTAAAGTTAGCACAAAATCTACACAGCGAGCAGAAACAATAAATCTATACATAAATAAATGTATACATGAATAGATGGTAATCTACTCCCGAGCTTTGTCTCGCCACAATAACGCGAGTGCATATATTATATGATTCAGTTGCCAACAACCCCCTCATGCACAGAAACAATATACATACATCCCAATTTGTTAAATAGAAACCGTGGCCTCACGTGATCAATACCTATCATCATTGCAAAACACAGGGAAAACGAGGGACAACGTGGAGGCAGAGGGGGGGCAGAAGGGAGATGGGAGGGTAGAGAGGAAAAAAACCCTATGTGAACTCTGATGCTTCTATAGTCATATATTCAACCGTGCTATGTCCACTGACCGTACTTAATCACATATATCATGTTTCTTCAAAAATTATTATATAGGGAATCAGCAAGATTAAATAAATGCTGAAAATGAAAAGCCTTCATTTAGGCCTTTAGGGTTCAATGTATTGAGTCTGTATATCCATCTTGCCTCTTCCTGCAACAAAACTACATCCAGATCGCCCTTTCTTTCCCCTAGCTTTTTCACACAGATGCCCCAGAATTTTAGCACCTCTATTTCACCATTATGTACTTCCAAAATGTGTCTCGCTAGGGGGGTGTCACCTCTAGTTTTAATAGTACTCAGATGTTTCGAGATCCGACGATGAAACTCCTGTATGGTTTTTCCCACATAGATCTTGGGGCAAGTACACATAGCCCCATAAACCACCCCTCTTGCTTTACAGTTGATGAATTGTCTTATCTCAAATCTTCTCTTATTAATGGTATTAACAAAATCTTTAGTTTTCCATATAAATGGACAGAATGAACAGTTGCCACAGGGATATGAGGCTACCACCGGAGACTGCAACCATGTTTTTTTTTTTTTGCCATCTCCCTCAAAATGACTATGCACAAATTCATCCCGAAGATATTTTTCCTCTTCTATAAGTGACACTAGGATATTTAGGAATCACCTCAGACAATACTGGATCTGCCTTCAGAATGTGCCAATGTCTTCTAAGTATACCTCTTATTTTATTGGCTCTATCATCAAAGGTACCTATACAATGAATTAAATCAGTTTTTTCCTTCTTTTTACTGATTAATAAGTGTCCTCTGTCACTAGTCAAAGCCCTATTACATGCCTTCCTCAAACATTTTTTTGGATAACCCTTTGCCTGAAAACGAGCATTTAACTTTATACATTCTTCATTAAAAGCCTCTAAAGTAGAGCAATTCCTACGAGCCCTAGGAAATTGGCCTATGGGAATCCCCTTATTTTGAGAAGGTGGATGCCAGCTAGAAAAGTGTAACAAACTATTGGTAGCCATATTTTTCCGAAATATCTTTGTCTGAATCTGCTTCTTTTCATCCAACATAATTTGAAGATCCAAAAAATTAATTTTCTCTCGATGAATTTCAAATGTGAATTTCATCCCAATTTCATTATCATTGAGTCTAGATAAAAATAGTAAATATAGTGATCAAAAGTCACTCTCTGTTCTCCTGCGAGATCCCCTTTTTTTGGAGATTATTTGACAAGTTATGTGGAGGGGGGGGGGGACGCTGGAGCCATCATGAACAGTGAAGAGGGAATGATGTCATGTTAAGAAACACCCAGCTGTGAGGGAAAGAAACGCCCCTGGATTTCCGGAAGTGAGAGCATCATGCTTCAAGAACAGCCCAACTGAAGAAGGGATACATCCCCTTTAATTTTAACATTGGGAGATAGAATATCCAAAATAAAATCCAGAAAACCACACTGTATAATTTACATAAACTTATTTGCATTTTGCAGTGAGAAGTAAGTATTTGATCCCTCTGGCAAACAAGACGCAATACTTGGTGGAAAAACCCTTGTTGGCAAGCACAGCAGTCAGATGTTTTTTGTAGGTGATGATGAGGTTTGCACACTTCAGAAGGAATTTTGGTCCACTTCCCTTTGCAGATCATCTTTAAATCATTAAGATTTGCGGCTGTTGCTTGGCAACTTGGAGCTTCGAAGCTATAGATTTATAGCTTCAGTATAGCAATTCCAGGTGCATTACTGCTGGAACAGGTAAAGCACTTTCGAACTGCTTTACCTGAGCCAGAAGTGTCGTCTTTGCGCTAGAATGTGTCTGATTTATGACCCGCAGTAGACCAGGTTAATAAATCAGGCTCATTCTACACTATTAATATGCACTTAAAAAATGGCGTCTAAACACCATAAATCATACATGTCGCCCACAATGTTTACACCTCCATGCTTAACTGTGGGGATGGTGTTCTTTGGGTCATAGGCATCATTTCTCTTCCTCTAAACACGGCGAGTGAAAGCCAAAGAGTTCAATTTTTGTCTCATCTGACCACAGCACTTTCTCCTAATCACTCACTGAATCATTCAGGTGTTCATTGGCAAACTTCGGATGGGCACTGCAGGATTTTAAACCATTACACAATAATGTGTTACCAGTAGTGTTGAGCGATTTTTATCGACAAAGTTGAAATCGGCAAGGTTTTTATGGTGATCGAATTTTCCAGATCATGCAAATAATTAAGGTTTAAAATCTGAGCATCATCTATTAGATCGCCCCTTTTTTTTGGGCCCGCTTCCTGTAATTTTTGGCGGCCGGGGGGCCCAAATCAAAATTACGAATAAGCGGGGTGACATGTTGGGTGCAATCATGACTGGGATTGTAGGTTGCGTTTGGCGGGAAAAAATCACATGCCCCTCTTTTTTAACCTAGAACGGGTTTTTTCCTTTTTCAGCCTCGTGTCTCCCCCCCCCCCCCCCAAGCGTCTAAAGGGGGAAAAAGGGCCCTGCCGTTTCTGTCTGTGGCCAAACACCCTCAGGAAATTAGTCTATTTCTGCAAAAGAGAAACCTCACTTTTTGCTGGATCCCCCAAATTTTTAGTTAGATTAGAAAATTTAAAAGAATTTATGTAGTTCCCAGAGAATTTTAAAGCACATTCCCGGGCTGAAAATTTTTCACGGCGGGTGGGGGGGGGCGGGGGGGGGCCCGGGCGGGCGAACACAGCCCAAGCTCTATCTATAAAGAACTTTGGGATAAAGTTCACCAAGACTTAGTGTAGACATTGTAGGGGGAAATATCTTTATTTTAACAGTTTGCTATTGAAATATTTCCTGGATATTGGGCACCCTTTAACTTAATTGGAAAAACATCATTTCTATTTAACTCGGGGTCTCTTTTTTAGCTGCAAAACCCCAAATTTTATCAGAATACATTTCCAGATGGGGTGTTAAATTTAAATTTTTTGTGACTTTTGGGAAATATCCCCCTTGAACTTAAAATTTAAAACCCCTCAGCAAATTTTTGAAGGGCCCAGCACGGGTTTGTTTTTGTTTGCCAAAAATTTTTTACCGTAAAAAACCCGTTAAACCCGGGAAAAACTTTTAAAAAAATTCCGTGTTTTTTGATTTTTTGCCCCCCCAATTACTGTTCATTGACCCCAGCATCTCGTAAAACTTAAAACAGAATTCTTTTTCCCCCGGGGGTTTTATTAAAAGGTGCAAAAAATACCTTTTAAATTAAATATCAAAAATAACAGTTACGTTTTTTTTTACTTTTGCGCACCCATTACTGTTCATTGAGGCAGCATCTAGAAAATTCTTAAAACAGAAAATTCAATTTTCACCACGGGTAAATTGAAAGGTGCAAAAAAAAACCTTTAAAATATCAAAACAAAAACAGTTACGTTTTTTTTTTGCCCTTTTGCGCACCCAGTACTGTTCATTGCCGCATCTACGTAAATCAAAAACAGCAATTCTATTTTTAAACCACAGGTGAATTGAAAGGTGCAAAAAATAAGTTTATTTTTTCCCAAAAAAATAACAGTTACGTTTTTTTTTTGACTTTTCGCACCCAGTACTTTTTCATTAAAGCAGCATCTACTTAAATCTTAAAACAGAAATTTTATATTCCCACAGGTGAATTGAAAGGTGAAAAATAAAAATTTTAAAAAACCTTTTTTATTTTAAAAAATTAACCAAAACAAACCAAAAAATTAAACGGGTTAAAAAAAAAAATTTTTTTTTGGGGACTTTTGCGCCCCCCAGAAACTGTTAAATTGGGACGCGCATCTACGAAAAATCTTAAAAAAAACAATTTTCCCCTAATTAATTAAAAAACCGAAAACCTGGGGGAATTTTTGGGAAATTTTTGCCAAAAAAAAAAAACCAAAATTTATTTAAATTCCAAAAAAACTTTTAAAAAAAAACCTTTTGTTTTTTTGGACTTTTGGAAAATTTTTCAAGATTTTTGTTTTGGGAATTGAAAAAAAAACCTTTGAAAAAAAAATTTTTAAAAATTTTGAAATCTCCGCAATTTTTTTGGTTTTAAAAATTTTAAAAAAAAAAGGGGTTTTTTGAGAAAAATAAAATTAAATTTTAACCCCTTTTTTTGATTTTTGGGCCTTTTTTCCTTTTAAAATAAGAAATTTTCCCAAAACTAATCCTTTACCTTCTAAATTTTTTATATTTCGGGACATGGAGCGAAATCCCAGGGGGTAAGCGAGCAAAGAGGGGGGGTAGCACTTTGGGGGTAGAGGTACGGGGAAAGGTGCCCCCTTCCCAAGGGTTTGGCAAAAAAGCATCCCAAAGCGGATCGTCAGTTGCGGGGCCCCCTCGGGCCCCTGAAATCGCTGGGTCAGGGCCCTTAAATCTAAGTAAAAACATCGTCGCCAACTGCCTTCAGGGGTTTTAATGAAACCCTGAAATCTAGCAGCCCCTTCCCTCCTCTTTCCCCCCCAGCCGGCCAAATGCCCCGTCATCGCATAAATCAGCATCCGTCCAAAATAAAAGCAGCCCAAATGTCAACTCGTGTCCCCACCACTGTGGAAAATCCATTTTTTGAAGACCTCTTTGATGCAAAATGCGGGGGGTCAAAGGCATGTTAAAAGATAAAGAGGTTTATTTTTTCTGCTCTGACCCCCATTTTACTGATGCCATCAAGGAGGTGAAGGAACCCGGCAATCGGCAAAAATCACGGGGGTTTGGGCAACGCCTTGCGTCCCCCTTGCTTGTTGCCCGCACTTCTGGATGCGAAAGTCGGAAACGACCAAGTCACCTGTGTTGATAAATGATGATGTTTACGAATTCCCACCCAATCCGGGGCTTTTCCGCAGAATTTCTTGCAGGTTTTCACCCGTGGACGAGGGGGAAAAGACGGGGGGGAAAGTGAAAATTTACGGGCCCCCCAAAAAAAGGGAAAAGGGCGGCCCCGCAAAAGTCCGCTGTTTATATTCCGCCAGCCACGGTCAGCGAAAAACCCCGCCCTCGTTTTATCGCCGTAAAAAAGGTCCGGGACCTTTAAATCCGGGGCCTTTTTGAGCAAGCCTCTGTTTTCCCCCGCGTTTGCAAAACCCGTTTTTGCCGAAAAGCATAAGTAGATCCCAAAAACCTTAATGGGTTAACCCCCCACCAACATTCTAGTCACATGCAGCGAATGAAATGAGTTAAAAATGGAGGGAACATTTGGGCCCAAAAAAAAGGCCCCAGACCGACCCCGGCCCCCAAACCACTGTCACCCCCTCTGTCTCCGCCTCCCCCCTCCGCCCCACCAAGCTTTCCTCAGTTTCCCATGTCTTCAGAGTCATGATCGGGGAAATCAGCCCCCGTTTTCGGGTTTCCCCCGTCGCCCGAGTACCCCAGCCCCACCAGAGGACCCCAACCCTACCCCTTCCCCTTTCCCGCCAGTTTGACGACCTGCACCCCGTACAGGGGGCCAGTCTACAGCCACCCTTCGTTTTTCCGGGTTTGGGGAACAGAAAAAAACCATTTTAACCCCCAAACCCACCCAAAAACCCAAAAAAGCCTAAATGTCGGCATTGCCGGGTTTTTGGCCCTTTTGGAAATTTGCCTTTCCGTCTGGTGGACACGGGATGGGTTGCCACGTCAGGGCCCCTCGCCTCCCCCCAATCCCCAGATCCGAGCGGGCTTTTCTTTGCCAAAAAAGGGCCGCCCCGGCCCTGGGCCGGGGCCACGTGTCATTAAAATTTTTCAAGGCTTTTGTCTGCATCGGGGGGGCCCGGGGAAAAGTCCTTTCCCCAAACCGAACTTGGATTTTTTAGTAAGCAGGGCCAAGGCCGCTATATCTCTGTGACAGCTCACTGGGTGAGCTGGGGGGAAAGTCTCTGGGGGGTGAGGGTGGCTTTTCAGGCTCCGCCCCATTCAAAACCGAAAGGGATGGTGCAGGCTTTTTCCCCCCAAGGCCCTCGGGTTGGCATCAGGGTCCCAAAGAGACCCCGGCCGGGTTTTTAAAAAATTAAATTTCTGCTTGGAGACCTTTCCACACACAGGTCAGAGAGTGGAGGTTTTCAAAAGCACGGCCCCGAGCGTGGTTGGGGGGACAAAAACCTTTGGGTGCCAGGCAAGGTGGTTTTTGCGATAACGGGCGAAATCTGCCCCGGGCCCTTTAAAGATCGGTAGGCGGAGCACCCCCCTTTGGGCCGGGCACTTGTCATAAACCCCTTTTTCCTCCGAAATTTTTTAAAGAGCTACCCGGGTCGGGGATGCCTGCTGAAGAAGGCTCGAGGTCTGATTTTCGAAATTCCCGCCTTTTCGCCCCCTGCAAGTCCCGCCGCGGTTGCAGCGTAAAGCTCGGCCCCCCCCGCAACCGTCCATTTTTACGTGGGACAACCCCGTGGAATTCCCCCCTCCACATGCCCCCAAAGCGATTGGGGGCCCGGGCCAGCGCAATCCCTTTAAAAGCAGTCCCGAAGTGAAACAGGGGCCTGACAAGCAGGGGTTTAAAACCCTTTCGGGGTTTTGGGAACCAAACCGAGAGTGGGGGGTGAAAGAGCTCTGACCCCCCTTGCCAGTTTTGAAAAAAGCCCCCAAAAAAGGGTTCAGTGCGGACAATGCCCTTTGTCAGAAAGAGCATTGTGGTGATTTTAGTTCGGGAAAACGATCTTTGGACCTCTGAAAACAAAAGGTCCCGCCACCCGACGGGGGGAGGAAAAGGACACAGTGGGGGACACGGACCCTTTTCCCCTCTCCGCAAATCCAAAAGGGCCCGCCCAGTTTCAAAAATTTAATCGGCCCTTCATTGGGCCCAGTGGTTCGGGGCCCAAGCTAGTGAAAGGTGGCGCATCACTCTAAAGGGCATAAATCTCAGGCAACCCCAGGGCTGTGTTGAAGCGTGCCGGAGGCAGCGGAGGGGGAGGGGAGGGGAGGTATTCCTGACCCCGGGATTTTCCGACGCCCCTTTTGGAAAGAGGTTTGGCGCGCCCTTTGAGGCGGAGGAGGAAGAGGGGGAAAGATCAGTTTGCTAGGCCCCTCCCCCCAGGGTTTGGGGAAATAAAGGGGCCCCAAATCTCTCACATGAGTGCTTGGATGCTCCTTTTCCCTCCAACATGATCCTCGCATTAAGGCCTTCAAAATGAAACCAAAAATTTCTGGGTGGCCACCCTCCTTGGGTCCCCGGGACAAAACAAAAATCCATTTTCCCTTTCCCCCCACCCAAAAAGAAGAAAATGAGGAAATGGAGAACCCTTTCTGATTGGGTCAAATGGGGACATCTGTTTTTCTCTGCTTCACGTTCCCCCAAAAGTCACGGTGGGAAAAACAACAGCACGTGACCCGCAGTAGAGTGCCAAAATAGGGAGCGGCAGAGCAGGGAAGGGGGCAGAACCTTAAAGGGTGGGCCCCTGGAATCTTTGTTTACCACCTCACCAAACCCTGCAATGCAGGGCACAAATCCAAAAAAGAGATCAGGGGGTTTTTTATCATGGGCCCGGGCTTTTCTGGTCTCAACCCGAGTTTTTGGGATGTGTTCCGGGCCCAAAAGATTTGGGTATCCAAAATAGAGAATTGGGGCCCCACTGGCTCCCCCTTTTAAGGGCCCCTAGAGGTGTTTGTCCCCGCCCGCAGCCAGGGGCATATCTGAGCGGACCTTCGAAAAGCTGGAGGGGTCATTACCGGAAAAAAGCCCTTTCCGGGTTTCCACAGATAATGTGGGTCGTTTGACTTTCATCAAGAAAAATCAGGCATGGATCTCTTTATGATGGGTTTTGGCCCCCAAATTTCCGGGGTCCCCCGATTAGTTTCCGGTAATTTACATTCCTTTTTAAAAAAGAAATGGTCCTTGAAAACTTTTTTTTTAAATTATCTTTCTTACTGCAATTTTTATTCTCTTTTTTTCCCCCAAAAGTTCATTTTGATGGTTTTGCTTGAGGAGACTGTAAAAGGGCAGGGAAGGTTTCATGACAAAACCCCTAAATTCCCCTTTACTCACTTTATCTTAAGAAGTTTTTCGCATTGTCAATGGTTTTGAGGTATGTTGGTGAGGGTACAGCCCAAAAACATGGTTTTTTTGGAACAGAAAGTGATTTAAGGGCAATTTTTCCCTCACAATTTTTTTAAAAGTGATGAGAAATCATATTTTTAATTTTTTTGGGGCATGTTGCTGTGAGATACAGCTATTAAATTTTTGGGCCTTTGGAAAAGAAATGTGGGGTTCTAAGTGGCATTTTCCCCCCTCACAATTTTTAAAAGGGTAGAAGTATTTTTTTAATTTTTTGGGTAAAGCTGCTTTGAAAAAGCAGCAATAAAATACAGATCCTTTTATAAAAAAATGTTTTTTCTAACCCGCCCTTTGTTTTTTCACAAAATTTTCCAAATTTGGGTCAAGGGGCCCGGCCCTTTTAATTTTTTGGGGGGATTTTGCTGTGACATTGGGAGCTTTTAAAAAACAGGTTATTTTTAAAAATGTTGTTTTTTTAAAAGGAAATTTTTTCTTCACAAAAGACCAAAGGGACAAGGTCATGCTTTTAAAAATTTTTGGGGGGGATTTTGGGGGGTGACCCTGCAGCTTTTTCTAAGGGCCCATTCTTTAAAAAAATTTTTTTTTAAAGACATTTGTTTTCACAATTGGGCCAAAGTGGTTTAAGGGGCATGCTTTTAATTTTTGGGGGGGATTTTGCTGTACATCAGCTATACTACAGGGCCTATTCCCAAAAAATGTTGTTTTTTTAACAGGGCATTTGTTTTTTCACAATTGTCCCAAAAATTGGTCAAGGGTTTATGGTGCTGTCAGAAACAGGAATTTGGTAGGACACTGTTTTTAAAGGACCCCCTTTTTTCAAAAATGGGCTTGTTTTTTTTCAAGATCTTTTACATAGTAAACAATCCCTTTTATTGGACAACCCAATTTTAAAACAATGAAAAAAAAAGAAAAAAAAAGACATGGTGGGATTCCATCCAATTTTAAAAAAAGGTTTTTTCTAGGGAAATTAAAATACTAAAAAAATTGCTGTACAAAAATAGCGTTAAAAAAATTTCCCCTGAAAATTTTACAAGGGGGGTACCCGGAAAAATTTACCCCAAAGTAGGTTATTCAGAGAACATGGAGTTTTGGGCACCCGGAAAGAGAACAAAGTACAGAGACCATTTCCTCCCGCACGTTGAAATAAAAAAGGGGAAAAAAAATGCCCCAAAATAAAAGGGAACCCGGGTGTAAAAGGAGCGTTAACCACCAAATAATTTTCCAAGGGGAAACTCAATTGGCCACACCATACGGGGGCAACGCTTCCCAGGTATTGACTTGTACAGAAGGGAAAGGGTGGAGTTCTCAAACTTTCCGCTTCCCCCAACCCCTGCTTCAGCACGAAGTTTTCGGCTGCGTCATCAGGGGATTTTAACCTGCGTTTTTAAAAAGATGACGGACCCCCACCCGGGGTTTCACCGACCCCCCTGTAACTCCGGGCCCCAAATTTATGCTGTGGCCCCCCACAGGTTTTAGTCAATGTCCATTCAACTAAAATGGGGGTTGAAAAACCCTTTTTCCGGACTTTTTAAAAGTTTGGGGGGCTGCAGGTTTGGGGCTCATGCGTGCCCCGGACAGGTATAGCAATGGGCCGTGAAATAAAATGGTTGGGTTTAAAGACCCCCTTTTTTTCCCGCACTTTTTTTAAAGTGGGGGGCATGCAGGGTTTTGGGGGTCTTCTGTGGCCCAGGGCGGTATAGTCCCAAAAAAGGAAACTAAAATGGTGGTTGAAAGTCTCCTTTTTCCGGAAATTTTTTTAAAAGTGGGGGTCCCTGCAGGTTTGGGGCTTTATGCTGTGGCCCAAAGGAACCCGGAAAAAAATTTTAAAGGTTTTAAAGTGGGGCCAGGTTTTCAACAAAAAATTTTGGGGTTTTTGGGAAAAAACTCCTTTTTTTCGGCCTTTTTAAAAACTGGGGGGCATGCAGGTTTGGGGGTCATTTCTGCGTTCCAGGGCAGGGTATTCAATGTTTCCCGTTCAAGTAAGGGGGATGGTTTTAAAACATACTGCCCCTTTTGGCGCTTTTTAATTTTTGGGGGATGCAGGGTTTTGGGTCAAAGGTTTTGGTACAAAACAGGGATAGTGAATGGTTTTGTGCTTTTTTTCTGTGAAATTTTAAACCCAAGTGTGTTCCCAAGATGAAACACGTATCCCTTTGACTGTTTTGGATGTTTAAAATTTTAGCTTCTCCCCGCCTTTTTTGGGTGTAATAAAGAAAGGGGGTTTTTTTGCTCTTTCCATAGACTTTAAAGGTAATCGCTATAATCAAAGCTCACTAACGAAAAACCCTTTTCGAAGCGGCCCACTTTTGACTAAAACGATCCCATCTCGATAGCCCCCCCCCCCCAAAGCAAAACGCTCAACACTAGGTTTCCAGAATTTTCTTGGGGACAAAAGGTCCCCGCTGCCCTTTAGAAACATTACTCTCCTCCCAAAGGTTTTAGGCTGATATTCACCTTACATGTTTAAGTTTCCCCTTAGGTGAAATTTTGCAGGGTGCCCCAGATCGATGTCCCCATTTACATTCTTTTTGTAAATTTTTTCCATTTCCCCCACTATTCACCCAAAAGTTGTCTCCCTTTTCACCCACCATCTTATTGACGGTTTTTGTAGCCCCTTCCAGTTTTTTTTGCGTCTTTTTTCCCTTTTCCCTACATCTTTAGAAAGCTCTTTGGTCTTGCCCATGTGTAGGGTTAAAAGGGGCCCGACTCAGTCGCGGGAAAAGGTTTTTTTATTTAAAAAGATTTTTTAAGACAGCTGTCTTTTAAAGCAGTTAAAAAGTTTTATTAGGATGTCTATTGGTCTGTAGGGGGCCCGAAAAAGTTAAAGGTTGGGAGGGGGAAACAAATACTAAAATTTTTCTTAGGAAAATGCAGATAAAATGTATACAAAGGGGAAATTTTTGGATTTTATTTTGGATATTTGGATATTTTGGAGATGGACGAGTCGATTCTAACGAAGTGGAATTCATTTAAAATTTCTGAACGAAGTCGAAGTTTGGGGAGATTCGCAGGAACGAAGCGTGTTTTAAAATTGAAAGCACGGGCTTAATGGGCAAAAAAACTCTGGGAGGAAAAAAGGGAGGAAAACCCTAAATGAAAATGTGCATAGATAAAACCCAAATCAGGGGGCCCGGCGGGATTCTGTGACGTCCCCCCGCATTTTTTTAAAAGTCCCCCCGGCGACGCGGGGGGGCGGGGGGGGGGGGGGGGTTTCCACACTCCCCTCTTTCCCGGTTGAAAGCTGCTGAAGCTCCAGTAGCGAAAACTAAACACAAAAGAAATAATTTTTATACAGGGGTTTTTTGGGGGGGTGCCGTTTCCCCCTCAAAAGACTGCTTTTTTACGTTCTAATTTGATTTTGGGGGTTTTTGGAATTAAAGGGTCCCAGTGTTTTTTCCAATTAAAGCTGCATATACATTTTAATGTTTGCCTTTTTTTTTTGGACCCCCATTAAATTTTAAAAGGGTTTTATCAAGCTTGTTTTTGCTTTTGTTTCAGGTAAAAAAACGGTTTTTACAACCCCAAAACCCCATTAATTTTTGGCTGCCATTTCTTTTGCGAAATTTTAAATACCCAAAGGGGTTTAAATTTAAAGCTGCCTCGCATTATATTTCCTTAAAAGAAACGGTTTTTTCAACGCCAAGTTTGAAATTTTTCCTCCCAGAAAAAATTCATATTAAGGGTTTAAATTTAAACCCTTTTTCCCTGTGTTTTTGTCAGTAAAATCCCCGTCTTTTTAACACCCACATGGGTTTATTTTTTGGCACCCAATTTTTTTTGCGCTTTACACCTTTCTTTTTTTAAAAAAACGAAAAAAAATAAATTTTTCCTGTATAATAATTTATATCCAAAGGGTTTAAATTTAAAGCCTGTTTGGCTTTTTTTTTCATTAAAATCACAGGTTTTTAAAAACGGCACATACAAGAAAATTTTTTCCTACCATTTGTGGAGCCTTTTATATCCAAAGGGGTTTACCCAAGTTTGATAGGGGGTTTTTTCGAGTCAAATACGGGTGTGTATTTATTATTTTCAGATATCTTCACTAAAAAAGAGTCTGACTTTTTTTGAACAAACAGTTTTTCAGACAGAGGGTGGCAGGCTTTTCACATGCAGTGGAAGTGGCAAAACTTTTCCTGGACAGGCACGGGGTCACAGCACAGTAAGGGGACTTCGCGCAGGGGTGATCTTTGAGGCCAGAACTCCCAGTGTAGGAAAGCGGCCGAGTGCTGATCAGAAACCCAAAGGGTTCTTGATTGGTTGATGGGTCAGAACTTCACCCCAATGACATCTGAAAAACCCAAAGCGGTGGGTTCGTCGATCCCAACTCTTATTTTGGCAGGGCCCCCGGGAACGGCCAGCGGCCCTTCCCTTGCCCTCAACCCCTGCCCCGGGGGTCCCGGGAAAAAAATTTTCGGGTGGTTCCCCTTTTAAAAAGGGGAAAATAAAAATTTTTAGTAAGTGGGGTTGGGCTTCCAAAGCGCCACTAAAAACACGGAAAAAAGGGGGAACCAAATTTGAAAGGACAGGTTCGGGGGAAAAAAGGTGATTTTTTGGTCCAGGTTTTTAAATTTAGTTGGGGGGCAGAAAAAAACCCTGCTAAACTTTTGTAGTTTAATTAAAATGGAAGATTTTTGGCCCCACCCCCCTTTTTCCCGGTGGAACAAATTAAAACCACACAGTTTTCCCAAGGGGTTTTAAAGAAAGCAATTTTAAAACTTTTAATTTGTTCTTGACAGATAAAAAAGGTTTAAAAAAAGGAAAAATTTTTGGGCTAACAAATTATCCAGGCCCCAGATTTTGAATGCTGGGGAAAATCCTTTAGCTGCATTTGTAATGGAAAAGGTCCTCCACAACCGCCCCAAGACTAAAAAAATAAATAATACTAATAAAAAATTTTTTTTAGAGCCTATAAAAAAAGAGTTTTCTTCAGCCTTGTCTGTCAATCCGTGTACCATCCCTTTTTGCCCCCCCCCCCTTGCCCACGACCCTTGCTGGCTTTTCCTTTCCTTACATTTGGGCCCTGACTCCGAGTTTCCCTTCCAAATTTTTTTACCTCGCTAAAACCTTGGCTGCCCCCGCAAGAAAACCCACGTCAGGGGAAAGAGACCTGGAAAAATTTCCCCCAAAACAAGTCCATCCCATTTTTGCGGCGGGCTTGTTAAAAACCGGGGGACCTATTTAAGATCCCACCCCTGGGGGGTGGCTACCCCCCAATCGCTTGCGGGGGTCCAGTGGACCCCACTTTTGCTGTCCTTGACAACAGAAGCAGGGGGAATGAGCATTCACCCCATGGTCCTGGCGACAAAAAAATAAACCATTTTCCGCAAAAAAAGGGCCTGAGAAAGGGGGCCCAGGTGTCACGCATGGGGCCCCAATGGCCGAACTTTAAAATTCCCACGGGGGTGTCCCTGCCCAAAGGGGACATCAATAAACATTAATAGCTTTTCCCTCGTTCTAAGCCCTTTCCCAAACCCCATATGGAGGCTGGAATTCCACCTTTTGGGAAATACCCCAATCAGCCAATTTTTGGGGGAGGCCGGTCTGCTGCCGCAGTTTAAAGGAGGGTGTGCTTGGTGGTGTAAGAACGGCTAAAAGTGCAGGAAAAGTTTCCTGGCCTTTTTTAAGAATGTTTTGGCAGATGGGTGAAAGGGCCTTGAAAACCTAAATTGAGCATTTCCTCCCGGTGTGACTTCGTTCCCCCCGGGGGAATCCCCCTTTTCCCCCTTGGTCATCAAAATCGTTAAGGGCCTTTTCTCCCCCTTTTTCTTGTTAAAATAATTTCCCCCCTTTTTAACTACATTTTTTTCCTGTTCACCCAATTTCCCTTTTTAAAAATTTTCCCCCCGTTAAAATTTTTATTCTGTTTTCAATTTCCCCCGTTCAATAATTTCTCCCTTTTAAAATATATTTTTTTCCGGTTTCCATCAATTTCCCCCTTTTTCAATTTTTTCCCCCCGTTAATAAATTTTTTCCCTTTTTCAAAATTTCCCCCCCTTTCAAAAATTTTTCCCCCTGCTATTATTTTATTCCTGTTAATCAATTCCCCCTGTTCATCGTTTCCTGTCTGCCCGAAAAATCCAACCTTTTGCAAAGGGTTACTGACCTCGAATTTTCGCCCCCCTGCCCCACCCGTTGGTTTTACCTTTGACTACGAATTTCATCTTACGATTTGGTACCTTACTGTGCCCCGGCTCCCCCCCACAACTAGTCCGCCAGGGGAACGACCCGGTTTTGGGCTTTCCCCCCCAGAAAGTCCTCCTGCCCCTTTTTGGGGAGATTGGTGAAAAAACCCGGGCCAAATTTAGAAAACCCGTTCCCTGGGGTGGTCCCCCCCACCGCTTGCGGGGGTCCAGAAAGGGCCCCTACCCGTGTCTTACAAAGGCAGAAGTGAATGGGCCCGTTCCCCGGGGCCAAATTCTTTGAATGGGCAGGTCCAAACCCCTTGAAAAAGGGGGGGACTGCAGTACACTAACTTGGGCAGAAGCCGGTCAGCTTCTTTCACTTAGGGGTGGCTAACGCATATGCTGTCTTTTGCAACCCTTGGTGAAACTGCTGGCACCATGAGTGCCAGGAGCAGGAATATCTGGACCCGGGAGATGATGTAATTTGAAAGGGGGTTTTTCTTCGGGAGAGGGGGTGAAGCCTTGAGCCTGAAAATTTGGGGGGGGTGCCCCTGGGTTCTGCAGCTGTTGGGACAGGATGGACCACCAAAACTGAAACACGTATGGTGACACTGGGATGATTTTTGATGCAGGGGCCCAAATGCCAAAGGGTTATTTCCCCGGTCATCTTTAAATTTCGGGTCACAGATTCTACTAAAAGTTATGTTCCCCCTCCTCGGGGCTCTCAAAAAAATGCCCCACCGCCAAAATAGGTGATTTTAAACCCCCAAAGCTCCCCACAAAAGCTGTTACCACCGCGACCCGGTTTAGCCCCTGTGCCACCCTTTCTGGGACCTTTCAAGGGGGGGGTTGGGGGCTAAAACGTGGGCCCTTTGGGCCCCCAACCCCCAAAATCTGGGGGGCACCCTGCGACTCCCGGCCACTACCGACCCTTTTGTTCTAAAGCAATGCCTGCACGCAAGCTGCCCCTCTTTTCTCCCAAAAGATAATGAAGAACCTTTGACCCCTTTTTTGGTCTGGGGCAGCTGATAGCATCACATGGCTTTTCCCCAACCACCAGTATGCGGGTGGGCAGCCAAAATTTTCATCTCTGGGGCCCCGCATTTAAATCTTACTGTCCCCCCAAACCCCCCGATTGTTCTGGGTTCCCCAAAACCTCCTTCCCCCTCCCGTCCCCAAAAAAAAAATGTAGGAAAATGAATCTTCCAGGGGGCCCGGGCAATGGGTATTTGAAGGGAAAGGGGAAACGCATAGGGGACCATTTTATCCAGGGAGAAAAGGGGGCAACCCGGAGGCATGGGTGGGTTAATTTTCCATTTGAAAGGGGGCCCGTATGCCTGGTTTAAAAAAGGGAACCTTTTCCTTTTCCCCCCGCCTTGCTCTTTTTCACCCCGGGTCCCAAAAGCGAAAAGGCCCACATTTGATTGTGTTTTTCCGGGCACCCCCGCCCAAAACCCCAAAGGTGTCGCTGTAAAAAAGCCTTAGCACTCACAACAAAACCCCCCTTGAAACCCCTTCCCCATTTACTATTTGGGCCCCTTCTCAAGAAAACCCGCGGGTGTCTTTCCCAAAACCCCTCTGCGCCCACTGTCCCCAAACATTTTTTTCCTAAATTTTATAGTGGCTCGAGGGCCCCAGCACAAAGGTTTTCTGGGGTGTGGGGCCGACCAGGACGAGGTGGGGGTTTAGGACAGGTGAGAGCCCCCCACCTTTCCCCGGGGGTAGGCCAAATAGGGGTTGTGTTTTGGAAAAAACTCACCCACCTTGGGGTGGGGTTGTCTATTAAACTGGGGGGAAAGTGTATTTCCCCAGTGTGTGGTTTAAAAAACATGGCCGGGAGATGACACCGGTTTCTGTGATCTGCAGGGTTTACTCCTGCTGTAAAACTGTGTTGCGATCTGTGGCGGCTCCGGTAAAATTTCTTCTGTGTTTTTTTAACCCCTATCAAAGGATCTTTTTTGGGAAATTTTGCCCCCTAAGTGCCCAGGGAATTGAAGGGGGAAAAAGGGTTTTAATTGGGTGGCAGTCATGTGCAGGGCCCTTTAAAAACAGCATTGTAGAAAACCCAAAAAAAAACTCCCTCAAACATATTTTAGAAAGGCCCCAACGTTATAACAGCCCCCTACACTCGGGGCAGCCAGGGAAAAGCTGTTTTTTAAAAAGTGGGGGTTTACCCGAAAATAATTCGGGACCCCAAAAAAAATTTTTTTCCGGGGAAAAATCGTGAAATCATCGAAACCGGGCTTTTTGAGAAATGCATCAAACTTCAATGTTAAAAATTTAAACCCACTCCCTTAAAATTAAAAACTTTTTCATGTCTTTTTCAGTGGGGGAAATTACAAAACAGCAAGGGAAAAAAAAAATTTTTTTTCCTTTTACTGTTTATATTAAACCCCCCCAGTTGGGTTTATAATAAATTTTCCCCCAAATTTGTAAGTACTTTGGACCTCAGATATGCAATAAGGCTATTGGGTCCCATAAAAAAACAAATTTAAAACCCCATTTTCCCCGTTTCCCCGACCCAAAGGGTTTTTTTTGGTCCCTTAACCCCTTTTCCCCGCACAGGGGGTGTGGGTGTCCTTTATGCTTTCAAAACGCGGTATGATGACATTCTCCCAAAAAGCATGTCTATATACCCCAAGAAAAAACTTTGAGACTCTCGGTTCACATATTTGTTTAAAAGATGTTTAAGCTGCCCCCACCTTTTAACGTGATCTCAAAAAACCCGGGGAGTCCCCATCCTATCTTTACCTCTCAATGAGCCCCAAAAGGGCCCTGCTGGGGCAACCGACCCCCCTTATTAGAGAGAAAAAATAAAAAAAAACCCCAAAAAGCAAAGCTGCCCTTCTTTTGACAGCCGTGAGAGTGGGGGGGACAGAAACCCAAAATGGAAGACCCCTTCCTTCCATATAGGGTTTAAAAACAATGTACACCAAGTATAACGTATGTTTCGGGACACAAAAAAATTTCTTTAAAAAAAAAGTATGCAAACCCGGGTGCCCCTGGCAGGGTGCGGGACACATGAAAATTTTAAATGTAACACACACAGACCGCCCCCAGCGGCACATTTTTGCAAAAAGGGGAAATACCTACGTGGAAATCCTAAAGGGAAACATTTTTGCTATCTATCAACATGAAAAAACTTTAGACTTTTAGGTTTTACCCTATTTTGATCAAAAGTTTTTTAAGTTTCCCACGACTTTCAACGTGATTCAAAATCGGCAGTCCTATTTCCCTTTCTTTACCCCTCAAACGAGCCAATAAGGCCTCTCGTGGGTCAACCGACCTTTCCCTTATTCAGGAGAAAAAATAAAAAAAAACCCAAACCCGCAAAGCTGCCCCTTTTTATGACAGCCTGTGAGAGTGGGGGGGGGGAAAGAAAACCCCAAAAAGGGAAAAACCCCCCCCCTTTCCCAAAAGGTTAAAAACAAGACACCAAGTAATAAATATGTTTCTGCACACAAAAACATTTCTGAAAAAGATCCCAAACCTGGTGCCAGGGCAGGGGGCCGGCCACATGTAATTATACTGTAACACACGACCGCCGCCAGCGGAAAATTTCTGCAAAAAGGGCAATCCCAAGGGAAAAACCCAAAAGAAGCATTTTCATCTATCATACAAAAAAACTTGAGACTCTCGTTCAAATTTTTTTGTCAAAAGATGTTTAAGCTCCCACACTTAAACGTATCTCAAAATCGGGCTCAAAGTTTGCTTACCCACCAAAATGCTCCATGGAACCTGGCGATCAAATAGTAATCTGCCCCGCGGGCAGACTTCCGGTTTGGGGCAGCGGTAGTTTTATCCATGTCATAAATTCTTGATAAAACTGCCCAGCAACGTCCCTGGTTAATACACTCCAGCCCCTTGATCACATACAAAAAGGACGCCTCTTTTCTTTAAATATGGTTTTTTAGCTTTAAGCCCAAACAAGGCATTGAGCAATAGGTATATAATAAAGAAATAATGCTCAATGAAATGTCACAAATCTATCAGTTCGGCGATCAGTGAGGGTGTCATGAGTCAGACACCACCAATCAGTGACTGGTGGCCATCAATATTTCAGTTCTAGAAAACCCCTGTAACTAGTGGGATCTGCAAGTTAATCAATGGGGCACATTTATCAAGGCAGTTGCGATACAATTCTGGCACAGTTTGTGCTGAAAATAATTATGTGCATGCTTTATACCACATTTATTATGTGTTTTAAACCATTTCTAGACACTTTTGCACCTTATCTAACAAAAGGAGTGTGACTTCTGTAAAATGGGTGTGGCTAGGCATGCAACACCATGCACCAAAAAAAGCTATAAAATTTTGGCACAGGAAATGGCATTAACTAAGCCAATTTACAAAATGGTCTAAAGTTATATTAGACAATTCTAACATGGACAAGATTTATCAACACTAATATAAATGTGGCGCATTGTAAGACTGTCTAGTCTAACATTACCCTGTCTGAGAGTTAGATAATATTGATAAATCTGTTTAAATGAGTTACTGTCACGGTCCATGGTGCGGCTCCCGTCCTGAACTGCGGGCAGCCGCTGCAGCGACATCCTCTATTGATGATGCGCTGTACTTACCTGTTCCAGCTTCTGTGTCGGCAGCAAAGTCTGCCATCATACTCGACTTAGCGATCCTCCCTCTGGCTTTTTGGCATGCTGTGCGCACATGAGCACTCCTTACTGCGCGTGCGACACTTCATGAATCTTTAAAGGAACAGTGTCCCAATTACCTGCCAATTGACCTGTGACCTCTGCCTATTTAAGGAGCTTCCTGCCCTTGCTCCAGCGTCAGTTCCTTGTTGTCTTCCTACATAGAGCTTTTGGATGTGCAGAACCCAATATTGTTTTCTAGACTCTTCGTATGGGGGAGTGGCTGCACTTATTTGTTTTTTTGTGTTACCTGTGCATTACCAGTACGTTACCTGTTGTTACCTGTCGCTGCACCAAGTTCCTTGTATCTTCTGTTACTACCGCAAGTCCGTTACATGTCTGGGACCTGCATTACCTGCCTATGGCTACACCTGCTGTGTCCTGTTATCTGTGCCAGCATCTGCTGTCTTGTTCCGCACTTTGGCTTACTATTATTTTATGTTTCAACCCCTAATCTCTAATGGGGGAGTGGCTGCCCCTCTTTGGTTTTTTGCACTCCGCCCACATGCACAGGTTTTCAATCAATGCAGAGTACCGTGTAGCTGGAGTCATCACTCCCTGAAGTGTAGAGGTCTGAACAGGCCTCCAGAGAAGACGCATGACCGTAGTGTCCCACCTGTTTTGAGGTCCCCTTGCTGATTGGGATGTGGGCTTAAAGAGTACCTATCACCTCCAGGGAAACCCTCATAAAAAACAGGAGTCTAAAATACAAACACTTCCCAAGTATGCTTTCATTGGGAAAATCAAAGCATTTCCCCTTTGTAATTCAGTTTTTAAAAAGTGCGGGCCCTTTAAGACAGCTTTTGAAGTCGGCCAAGTCGCACCTGACAGCTTGATGGATGAAAATTGACAGTTGTGTTGCTCCTCCCTTTAAAGAGTCCATTGTGAGGGGGAGCCAGGAAGACACATCTCTGCACACAGATTTTTCTGGGCTTCTTGTCGTGATGGATATAACACAGCAGCGGGTAATGTAAATGCCTAAAAACCCTTTCACACATTTTCCTAGTGTGCTGTCCTGTTCTACTGTATTAGCAGCTATGCCTCACCCCCCCCGCACAGGGGGTATGCTCAACAAAAAACCCCTGCTACAAAAAGCCTCTAAAAAGTAAAATAAACTTTTTCCCCGAATAATACATGAGCCCTCCTTTGCTAATGACATAGCGGGAAAAAAAAAGTCTTATAATTTCATCTACTTTTATATTTTGTGTGTTTTTGTATGGAGGGGATAATACTCTTTAAGCATTTTTGTTTAAAAAAATGTGAACTAAGAACCTAAAACTTTTTTTATGTACCGATACAGAAATCTTTTCCAAAAATTTCCCATTTTCCTTTTGATATTTTTTATATGTGCTGCTGAATTGGATTGCGTTTGTATTTTACTCCCCCCAACAGTGTGCACCAAAGCTCATTTTTTTCAAAAAATTTTTTTGGGGGGCAGAACCCAATATTGTTTTTCTAACCTCATAGAGCCTGACCCCCCGGGTTCTTATCCTGGTTTACCCGTCCAATACCATTACCCACCTTTTTTTACTTGTCGCTTTTCCCAAGTTTTCCCTTTTATCACTGTTCCGGCCCATGTTTCACAAAGGGTTATTTTGGGGGGGTAATTACGGACGTATTTTACGTCCAAATACGTCCTAAATACGTTTCAAATAATGATCAATTAAGATTAGCATTGATTCCAATGTGAAATACGCCTCGTCATTCACATGAGGCGCATTTTCGCGACGTATTTACGGGCGTAAATACGTCCGTAAATACGATCGTAAAATTAAGTCCCCTGTCACTTATTGAGGCATATTTTGCAAGTAAATCACCATAGTAAAGAATGGGGAATGTATTTACGACGCGATATACGTGCCACACTTTGTGACACGTAGTTGAAACGTAGTTCGGGACGTATTTGCGGACGTAAATTCGTCCGTAAATACGCCCCGAAATAAGCCGTGTGAACATAGCCTTCCTGCCGCTGTACCAAGGCCATGACCTGTCTGGGACCTGCATTACCCTCCTAGGGCTACACCTACTGTGTCATGTTACCTGTGCTAGCATCTGCTGTCTTGTTCCGAACTTCGGCTTACAATTATTTTATGTTTCAACCCCTAATCTCTGTTGATCAAGAAATAGAGTGTAGAGTTCAGCATTTGAAAAATGCAGTTTATTCTGACCAATGATAAATTTCAGTTCATCAGGAAGTGAAGGTGTGAGGTGAGGTTAGCAGCCAGAAGGTAAGAAACCAAGTGATGCTTTCACCTCTTGGGAAAACAGACGTATCAATCTGTTACACATGTCAGGTTGAATGAATGTTGGTGACTTACTGTCACCTCTCATTTTTCACACACATCTGTATTCCCAGACTTAATATCACTGTCTGTGTTCTATTTTGCACTATACAATTTCATGTCAATAATTTTTCTGTTTGAATACATTACCTTTGAGTCCCCAGAGATTTTAGATATAGTTTCACCTACAAGTAAACAATCTGAAGCATTAGCTAAATCCTTGCAGTACAAAATTAAAAGCACAATCACTATTACATGTATGAATCGTTCCTTGGTGCTTGTTACTATTGAAAAAGACCTGAAGCCTGTCTTGAAATTTTGACTTAAGTAACTACTTAAATATTGTTTTTTCCCATTGAATAACAATTCCAGATTATCTTAAAACGTGTGCTGTTCCTCCTTTAAATGTTTGAATAAATTGACAAATGAGCATCATCCGCCATACCCACAACTGACACACAGGGATAATGTAGGCTTAGCGGTTGGGTCTGCACTATGAGCAGCAGGTGTCAGCTATAATAGCCATGATAACTCCAAAGTCAGACATTTTTCTCTTTGGATACTACAGTAAATAGCACGTATTACTATTTAAGACAGAAGAAGGGAGCTCTCCCTGTCACCCTATGAGCCACACTCACAATGCAATTAATAGGTTATTATGGCGAGGTGCCCCTTGTCATGGGGAGAGTACAACATACTCCCTCCAATCCACTTTTTTTAATCTCTTCTCTTCCTCTCTCTTTCCTTTTCTTTTTATTATTCTTCATTAAGAAAATGAGGTTTCTCAGATGTTCCTGATTGTCCAAAAGTCTATAATTGGGTTTGTATTTTATACATATCTCTGGCATGATTATTGCAGTAAGTATTTCACTGCATAGGTAAGTTACCCGTATACTTTAAAAGAAAAGCTCAGTTGTCTTTTAGTTTATCTACATTAATTTAATACGTCTTATAAAATTATAATTCAAAAAATCTTGTTTATAGTGCTATATGAGTGATATAATGTTAAAAGTAAAACATAAAAAAAACAAAAAAAATACACATTTATAGATTCAAACCAGACCCTGCTAAAGTAAATGGTCAAGAATGGTCTGACGTTAGACTTGTGTGCCTCCCAGCTCCTTTAAATGTGCCTGAAGTTATGTTGTATTCATTGTTCGGTTCTGCAGAGCATTGGTTACAATGAAGTAGTTATCAATGTTTGGACATCTTTGCCTTTCTGTGACTCTTCCAGTCTCTCTGCATTTCTGTTGCTGATGACACTCTGTTACACTAAGCTCAGTGGCCACTTCCGTCTGAGAGCATCCTGCTTGAAGCCTTGCAATGGCAAGGTACTGTTGATCAATTGTAAGGTGTAAGATGAGGAGGACTGTTTAAATCCCAGTTCAAATTTATCCCCTGAATTTATTGGGCAATTAAGGGATCAAACACCTGTTCTGAATTTTGCCATTAAGCTCCTTGTTAGAGATCAGCAAATTGTGCAAACAGTACTGAAACATTGAACAGTTGGACATGTGTAAGTTAAGAGATTTTCTCATTTAGTACATTTAAAAAAAATTCAAGAGATTTTGTGTTTATCCTAAAATTTCAACCAAAAGCCAAATATCCCTAACTTTTATGAATAGTGTACTGTACATTACTCAAAATAGTAGCATTAAAAATTATAATTCATTCCTCAAAAAAATAAGTCCTCATATGGCTGCAACCATAGAAAACAATACAAATAACAAAAGTTATGTCTTCTAGAAAGCGGAGATGAATAATGATAAAAGAATTGCTTCATTTTAAAGGCCAAAATTGGCTATAGCGGTAAGGGTTTGAAACTAAAATGAAAGTACAGTTTAATCTCTGCTATCCAGGAATGAAAATACCTTCTCATTCTGAAATATCTTCTGATAGGAAACCACTATGAAGATGAATATAAATAAAGTGTCAATGTAAAATACACATACCTAAGCTAGATACATTGCAACAAATCATAAACTACAAGAAGTTTGAAGGTTCTATGAGTTTTTAGACTTTTGATGTCAGAAGTAATTTTGGAATTATGGAAAGAAGTATCATACAGTATATACCGGCTTGAATTATCTGATGACCTCGGAAGCATGCATGTTTAAGTCGGCCTTGTAAGAAATCAGTCCTTTTATTCAGTTGCTATATGCAAGCCTCAGGCACACATCAATGGCATACAATAAGACTGACCTAATAAGCGCATAAGGACATTTATATAACTGACACCAAGAGGTCAGAAGGTCCTTAGTTACCCCTGACTCTGGAGACACAATAAATGAATTCATTGATGATAGATCATCTTTAATTTGTATTTATTGTTATTTGCTAAAGGAAAAAATTACCTGTGATTCCCTAAGAGGGGAAGATTGGTGGTGTTCCTTCTTCTTCACCCATGTTAGATGATTATAACTTCATAAACATGTTATTTTTATATTTCTTTTTAATGCAACTGAAATAAAATATCCATTATGTGGTTTAATACATTTTACAACCTAATACAGCATATAAAGAACTGACACAATTCAGAATAATCAGGCTAGGACAATGTAAATCAAAGGATGTTGGTGACATATAGCTATGGGAAAATTAGGAAAAGAAACTGATTGTCTTTAGAAGATCAATATATCTCCACTATCTATAGACATACCAATATCTGTCCCTTACAAATTCCCTACAAAAATCCTAATACAGGCCGGGTCATTGTCCTGAAAAGAACGGCCCCACCTCTGGAGGCTCGCCCTGTTAAGATGCTTACCGTATCCTATCTTACCGTATCCTATATACGATGGATAAGGATGACTCTAATGACAGTTGCCCGTCTGATAGCCGGCAATCAGACGGACAACTATCATTAGAGTCATCCTTATCTCTATCCTTAAGTTCCCCTGATGAACCCTCTTGGGGGAAACGCGTCGGAACAAAGGGACCAGACAAAGAAAACAATAAGGTCGTATATAGATGGTAATTGCACATGTATATGTGTCCCATTCCCTTCTGAGTAGTATCATTTGAAAAGGTAAAAGGAATAAGAGTTGCATGGTGTATGAGATGTCATTATATAATATACTGATTAGTGATGAGCGATTACGTTGACTATCGTCATCGGGTCGATAGTCGATATCGGCAATTATCAAGACGATTTCCGATAGTCGATAATAGATTATCACCGATGACTAGTGTTGAGCGATTATTATCGACAAAGTTGAAATCGGCACGTATTTACGTTGATCGGATTTTTTAGATCACGCGATAATTTAGGTAAAAATCTGTGCATAATCTATAAATATCGCGCCATTTTTGCCGCTTCCTGTCATTTTGGCGGCCAGCAAATCAGCTTACAGAATATAGCAGGGTGAGATGTGTGTGCGATGTCATGACTGGGATGTGTATGGTTGCGATTGGCTGGAAAAAATACATGACCTCGTTTTACTAGAACAGCCCTTCCTGTTCATGATCAGTTGTGTGTCATATCTCAAGGAAGTAGGACGTGCGCTTGCCTCTGTGCAAAACTCAGCTCAGCGAAATTATCTATTTGTTCACAGAGACCAGCTCTACTTTTAGCTGTAAATTATCAGACTTTTAGTTAGATCAGTGATTTGCAGATTTTTAGGTAGTTAAGGCAGAGAACTTTTTAAAGGAGCATCTACCGCTGTAAGTTCACGGGGGAGAGCTGGGGGGGGGGCACAGCGGCGCGAAACACAGGACAAGCTATTTAAAGTATACTGGATATGGTATTGCAGATATTGCATTGCAATAGCTTTATTATTAACAGTTTACTGTTGAAATATTACTTGGTATTGGGCACAGCCTGAACTTATTTTGAGGTTTACAGATCTTTTCTAGAAACGCATGGGTCTATTTGTTACGTTGCAAAACTCCACTTTTATTATCAGTATACATTTCAGATAGGTGTTCTTTTTCATTTTGCCCAGTCCAGCTTTGTTGATAGAGCCCACCTTGCAGTTAAATTTGAGATCCAGCAATTTTTTTGTGTAGTCACCCAGGTGCATGATAGGTGCCAAAAAATACCTTTTTATTATCAGGTGTAAGTAAATACATTTCAGATAATGTTTTTGCACTTTGCCCAGTCAGGCTTTGTTGATAGGAGCCCACGTTGCAGTTTAATCTCAATACAGCAATTGTGGTAGTCACCACAGGTTAATTGTTAGGTGCCAAAAAATACCTTTATTTCCGTATACATTTCAGATACGTGTTTTTTGCACTTTTGCCCAGTCCAGATTTGTTGATAGAGCCACCTTGTTTTTCAGTTTAAATTTCAATACAGCAAATTGTTTGTAGTCACCACAGGTGAAATGATATGGGTGCCAAAAAATTACCTTTTTATATTATCTGTATACATTTCAGATACGTGTTTTTTGCACTTTTGCCAGTCCAGATTTGTTGTAGAGCCACCTTGCAGTTAAATTTGAATCCAGCAATTGATGTAGTCACCTACAGATGAATTGATATGTGCCCATAAATACCTTTTTATTATCGTATACATTTCACTTCGCTACACGTGTTTTTGCTCTTTTGCCTGTCCAGAAGATTTGTTGATTAGAGGCCACCTTGCAGTTAAATTTGAATCCAGCAATTGTGTAGTAGTTACCACAGGTGGAATAGGATAGGTGGCACAGCCCCAAATAAAACCTTTTATTATCCGTATACATTTCTAGATACGTGTTTTTTTGCACTTTTTGCCCAGTCCAGTATTTGTTGACATAGAGCCAACTTTGCAGTTAAAATTTGAATCCAGCAATTTTGTTTTGATTTGGGGATTTGAGATTTAGCTGTGATTTTCAGTCTTTAATAAGAGACTTTCCAAAACTCTTCCATACCTTCTCAAATTTTTATATTTCTGAACATGGAGCGAAATTCAGGTGGTAAGCGAGCAAAGAGGGGGGTAGGACATGGAGGTAGAGGTACGAGAGAAGGTGCTCCTTCCAGTGCTGGCGACAACACGCATGCCAGCGGGATTGTCGGTTGCAGGACCGTCAGGCCTGTCGCTGGGTCAGGGCCCTGTGAATCTCAGTAACGAACAGCGTCGCCAATCTGTTCTTCAGTGGTTAATGCAACCTGCATCCAGCAGTCTTACCTCCTCGTCCTCCCAGTCACGGCCACAAATGTCGTCATCAGCATCATCAGCATCCGTCCAACATGAAGGCAGCCCAAATGTCAACTCGTGTACCCACCACTGTGGATAATCCATTTTCTGAAGACCTCTTTGAGGACAAAATGTGGTTGGGGTTAGAAGGCATGTTAAAAGATCAAGAGGCCAAGAGGATTGAATGTTCTCAGCTTGGACGCCCAGTTACTGATGCCATCAGAGTGAGGAGAAGGAAGCGGTCTATCGGCAAAAATCCCGAGGCGAGTGGCAACGCCTTGCAGTTCCTTCTTGCTTGTAGCCCGCAGTCCTGGATGCAGACTGTCAGGACGGGTGGGGGGGGGGGGGGGGGGGACAAGTCACATGTGTTGTGATGATGATGACGATATTGCGGATCCAACGTGGTCTTTTCAGCAGAAAATTGGCTTGCAGAGCGCTTCATCATGGACTAGGAGGACAAGACGCATGGGGTAGAGTGTCAGTTCGGGTCCTGCCTCAAAAAGGGAGAGGGCGGGTGCAGAAGTCCGAGATATGATTCCACTAGCCACAGTCAGCGGAAACCCAGGCTCCCCTCGTTACCGCCGTCAAAAAGGTCCAGGACCTCTCAAGCCTTGGGCCTTCTTTGAGAAAGACTCTGATTAACCCGTTGTCATATGCTGCCTTTTGCCGTAAACGCATAAGTATGAGGCAAGACCTTAGGTGTTTAACCACCACCAACATGTTCTAGTCACATGCAGCGAATGAATGAGTTGAAATGGAGGCAACACTTGGCCAAAAGGACCCAGACCGAGCCGGGCCTCCAACCCACTGTCACACCTTCTGTCTCCGCCTCCTCTCCCGCCACCACCAAGCGTTCATCAGTGCCCATGTCTTCTCAGAGTCATGCTCAGGGATCAGCCCTCGCTTCAGCCTCCACCGTCGCGCCGAGTTACCACCAGCCATACCAGAGACCCATTCCTACCCCTTCTCCTTCCGCAGTTGATGACCTGCACGCCGTACAGCGCGCCAGTTAGCAGCCAGCCTTCTGTCTTCAGGTTTGGGAGCAGACTGAAACACTTTAAACAAAACCATCCCAAAGCCAAAAAGCTGAATGCCGGCATTGCCAGGTCTTTTGGCCTTGGAATTGTATGCCTTTCCGTCTGTGGACACGATGGGTTCGCCATGTCATGGCCCTTGCCTGCCCCCATTACAAGATGCCGAGCAGGCATATTCTTTGCCAGAAAGCCGTCCCTGCCCTGGCAGCCTCGTGTCATTAAAAATTTTCAAGCGCGTTGTCTGCATTTGTGGCCGGAAAAGTCATCTGACCACCCGACACATGGACTAGTAAGCACAGCCAAGGCCGCTACTATATCTCTGTGAAAAGCTTACTGGGTGAGCTGGGTGGATGTCTCTACGGGTGACGGTGGCTCTCAGGCTCGGCGCACGCTCTTCAAAACTGCAGGGATGGTGCAGGGTTTTATCCCCCAAGGTCTCCGCAACGAGACAGAGTGCTGGCTGGGTGACAAGAACCTTGTGCCAGGCAAGGTGGTGTGCAATAACGGGCGAAATCTGCTGGCCGCCCTTAGATCGGTTGGCTGGAGCACATCCTTTTGTCCTGGCAATGTCATGAAACCTTTTGTCGTCCAGGAAATTTCAAAGAGCTACCGGGTCTGGGACTGCCTGCTGAGGAAGGTGTTGAAGTCTAAGTTCACACTTCCACCGTTACGCACCCTGCTTCAATCCCCACCTGGCCTGCGTGCAGATTCAGCTCGGCCTCCCGTCAACCGTCCTTCATTGTTGGAAGTGGCAAACACGCTGGAAATTCCACGCTCCACATGCTCCAGCAATTGTGGCAGCAGCGGCAATGCATTACGCAGTACGAAAGTGGACAAATGGTGACAAGCAGCGGTGCGGGGGCCTGGGGTGTTGAGCCACCGATGAGTGGAGGCAGGTGAAAGATACTCTGGCACCATCCTTGCAGTTTTGAAGAAGCATACAAAAGGGTTCAGTGCGGACAATGCCTTGTCAGCATAAGCATTGTGGTGATTTTAGTTCTGGAAACGATCGTTGGACAGCTCTGAAAAACACAGGTCCCGCAGCGACGGAGGAGGAGGACGACACAGATGCGGACCCGGAGCCTTTCTCTCCGTCAAAATCCACAAGGCCCGACAGTTTTCTCAATTTCATCGGTCTTCATTAGGCAGTTGGTTCGGGGTCCAGGGTAGTGCAAGGTGGTGCAGCAGCTTTCTCAGGGTGCATCATCTCGGCAAGTCAGGGCTGTGTTGAAGCTGTGCGAGAGAAGCGGGAGGAGGAGGAGGTATATTCCTAGACCACCGACGTTACGACGTTCCGCCTTGAAAAGAGGTTGGCGCGAATTTGAGGCAGAGGAGGAAGATGAGGAAGATCAGTTTGCTAGTGCCCCTCGACCCAGAGGCTTGGGAAATCAAGGCTCCATCTCTCACATGAAGGCTTGGATGCTCCATTTCCTCCAACATGATCCTCGCATTAAGGCCATCAAAATGAACAACAGTTACTGGGTGGCCACCCTCCTGGATCCCCGGTACAAAACAAAACTCAGCACTTTCCTTCCACCCACCCAAATAGAGAGTAAAATGCAGGAGACCTTGCTGATTGATCAATGGAGACATCTGTGCGTCTGCTTCACGTTCCTCAAATATCACGGTGAACAACATCAGCGTCGTGACAGCAGTAGAGTGCCAAGCAGCCGTAGCGTCAACAGCAGCAGCAGGCAAGGTGGCAGAGCCTAATGGGTGACCTCTGGCAATCTTTATTTACCACCACAACAACGCATGCAATGCAGGGCACACATCCAACACACAGAGACCAGCTTAAGATCATGGTGCACGACTATCTGCGTCTCAACACCGATGTTTTTGGATGTGTTCCGGACCCAATAGACTTCTGGGTATCCAAAATGGACGAATGGCCCGAGCTCGCTCGCCACGCCATAGAGGTGTTGTCCTGCCCAGCAGCCAGCGTCATATCTGAGCGGACCTTCAGCACAGCTGGAGGAGTCATTACAGACAAACGCATCCGACTTTCCACAGATAATGTGGATCGTTTGACTTTCATCAAGATGAATCAGGCATGGATCTCTGATGATGTTGTGGCCCCAATTGCCGAGGTCACCGATTAGTTGCCGGTCTACTTCACATTCCTCTTCAAACAGAAATGGTCCTCTTGAAAACTTTTTTTTAAAATGATCATTTCTTACTGCAATTTTTATTCTCTTTTCCCAACAGTTCATTTTGCTGGTTTTGCTGTGAGGAGACTGTAAAAGACAGCAAGGTTTCATGACAACACCGTATTCCATTTACTCACTTTATCTTTAGAAATTTTCGCATTGTCAATGGTTTTGAGGTCATGTTGCTGTGAGATACAGCTATAATTATGGTCCTTTGGAACAGAAATGTGGCTTCTAAGTGGCATTTCTCCATCACAATTTTTAATAGTGGCTGAGAAGTCATATTTATAATTTTTTGGGGTCATGTTGCTGTGAGATACAGCAATAATCATGGTCCTTTGGAACAGAAATGTGGCTTATGCATTTCTCCTCACAATTTAAAGGGCTGAGAAGTCTTTATAATTTTTTTTGGTCATGTCTTTGAATACAGCAAATCAGGTCCTTTAAAAAAATGTTGTTTTCAGCATTTTTTACAATTGCGAAGAAGGTCTTTTGAATTTTTGGGTCTTTGCTGAAATGCAGCAATACTACAGGTCCTATTCTAAAAAAATGTTCTCTCACAACAATTTTTAACATTGGCATGCATAAGTCATTTTTTAATTTTTGGGTCATTTGCTTGAAATGCAGCAATACTACAGGTCCTATTTAAAAAATGTTGTTTCTAACAGACATTTGTTCTTCACAATTGTCAAAGTGGCTCAAGGGTCATGTTTTGAATTTTTGGGGCATTTTGCTGTGAACATGCAGCTATACTACAGGTCCTATTCAAAAAATGTTGTTTCTAACAGACATTTGTTCTCACAATTGTCAAGAGTGGCTCAAGGGTGATGGTGCTGTCAGAAACAGGAATAGGTAGGACACTGTTAATGGACACATATTGCAAAATGACTTGTTTTTGCAAGATCTTTTAACATAGCTACAATCCCTGTATTGAGACAACCCATTTAATACAATTAAAAAAGAGAAACAAAGACATGGTGGGATTCCATCCTATTTTAAAAATGTTTTTCTAGAAATAAACTACTAAAAAACTTGCATGTACAAAATAGCTGGTAAAAAAATTCCTCTGAATTGTACAAGGGAGGTACAGGAAGACTTGACCAGATGTAGGTTATTCAGAGGACATGGAGTATGGAGCACGGACAGAGAACAAAGTACAGAGACAATTTCCTCCAGCACGTTGAGTAAAATGAGAAAAAGAATGCCAAGAAAAAGGGCACCTGGGTGGAACAGGAGCGTTAACCACCAGTATTTCTAAGTGAAGCTCAATTGGTCCGCACTCATAAGGAGGCGCAAGCGCTACCCAGGTCTTGACTGTATACTGAGGAAGGCTGGAGGTTTACCTCACACTTCCGCTTCGCACTCTGGCTTCAGCACGACTGTTTCGTTGCTGCTCTAAGCATTTACCGTGTTAATAGATGACGGACGCCAGCCTGGGCTCTCACCGCACCCACTGTAAGTCTGGCAGCTGGACGTCCATGTTAACAGATGGCTGACGGCAGCACTGGCTCTCACCGTTAGGGGCAATCAGGAGAGCTTAAAATTTCTCTAAAAAATCTGATTTTGATAAAGGTGATTTCTGTGAGGTTAAGTAGTGTCAAAAAGGGATCCAGGCTGGACACAAATTGCAAATTTGAGGCTTAAAATTTTCTGGGGCTGGAGTCACTATGGGGTCGCATCATTTGATCTCCAGGGAGTCTGTCCCTAATCAATGAAGAAGGATTTGGAGGAAAAATGAAACCATTGAATTGATTGGCTGAATCAGTCTCAGAAGCCAGGAGGGCAAATGTCTTCTCAACTAAGAAGTGTTTTGGGGATGATTAGGACATTTTATTACTTATGTGGTGTGCGGACGAAATAACACATCTACACCTTTAAAAAATACCTTTAAAAACTGCAGGGAGGGGTGTATGTTGTATGTTATCATACTTGAAAAAAAAAGCAAAATGGTAATAATGGAAAACTATAGATAAAACTTCCCTAAATAAATTCTGTAAACAAATGTCAGTTACCAAAAAATATACTAAATGAGAGTCACTGTACAAAATAGCATAGTGCCACTTTGGGATCTGGGGGTCAAACAGGTTTAGGGGTCATGCTGTGGCCCATGACAGGGATAGTCTATTTCCAGTGAAACTAAAATGGTGGTGGAAAGACTCCTATTTCCGGCACTTTTTAATCTGTGGGTCAGACAGGTTTAATGGTCATTCTGCCCTGGTACAGGACAGTATATGAGTTAACTAAAATGGTGGTTTAAAGACTCCTATTTCGGCACTTTTTAATCGCTGGGTCAGACAGGTTTAATGGTCATACTGCGGTACAGAACAGATATAGTTAATGTCCAGTTCAACTAAAATGGTGGTTCAAAGACTCCTTTTCCCGGCACTTTTTTTTATCTGTGGGTCAGACAGGTTTAATGGTCATACTGCGGTCCAGGACAGGTATAGTCAATGTTCAGTTCAACTAAAATGGTGGTTGAAAGACTCCTTTTCCCAGCACTTTTTAATCTGTGGGTCAGATAGGTTTAATGGTCATACTGCGGTACAGGACAGATATAGTTAATGTCCAGTTCAACTAAAATGGTGGTTCAAAGACTCCTTTTCCTGTCACTTTTTAATTTGGGGGTCAGACAGGTTTAATGCTGATACTGCGGTCCAGGACAGGTATAGTCAATGTCCAGTTCAACTAAAATGGTGGTTCAAAGACTCCTTTTTCTTTCACTTTTTAATCTGCAGGTCAGACAGGTTTAATAGTCATACTGTGGTACAGAAGAGGTATAGTCAATGTCCAGTTCAACTAAAATGGTGGTTGAAAGACTCCTTTTCCCAGTACTTTTTAATCTGTGGGTTAGACGTCTAACCCACAGGTTTAATAGTCATACTGTGGTACAGGACAGTTATAGTTAATGTCCAGTTCAACTAAAATGGTGGTTGAAAGACTCCTTTTTCTGGCACTTTTAAATCTGGGGTCATGCAGGTTTAGGGCTCATGCTGCGTTCCAGGACAGGGCTATTCAATGTCCAGTTCAAGTAAAATGAGGGTTCAAATCATACTGCCTTCTGGCACTTTTTAATTTGTGGGTCATGCAGGGTTAAGGGTTATGCTGTGGTGCAAGACAGGGATAGTGAATGGTCTGTGATTTTTTTTCTGTGGCTTTTATAACCTAATTGTCTTGCCTAAGATGTAGCACGTATACAGTTTGCTGTTGTGGATGTTAATTCCAGCTTCTCCATCCCTGTTTGGGTGTAAGAATGAAGGTGTTGTTCCTCTCCCATAGGCTTTAATGGTCATCGGCGATAATCTATTATCGACTATCGGATATCTTATTGATAATTGCCGATATCGACTATCGACCCAATGACGATAGTCAACGTAATCGCTCATCACTAATGGTCACTACATCTTGTGGCCACATGAGTCCAGTGGGGACTGAACTGGAGGAGGAGGAGGACATTGGAGCACAAGCATTGTCTGGTGAAATGAGTGGTTTTTATACCCAGGTGACAGGAGAGGAGGAGCCGGAGCATCTGGAGGAGGTAGATGGAGATGAGGAAGACGAGGCAGATGACCCCCAAGCACCCTGGCAGTATACAGTGGAGATGGAGGCATGGAGTCCCTCAGAGTCACTTGCGCACATGGCCCGCAGCATGCTGATTTGCCTGGCTAGTGACAGCTGAATAGTCACCATCCGGCATAGGGATGACTTCTGGCTCTCCACCCTCTTGGGCCCTCGCTACCGGTCCAAAATAGGAGCCTTTTTTCCAGCTGCTGAGAGGGAGGACATACTCAAATACTATAGAGAAATCCTCCATAGTCAGTTGGCCGCTGCCTATGTGCAGCATGGTCCATCCTCTGACAGGTCTGACCGGGGAGTCCTTAGCGCTCATGTACCACTGCCACGGCTGCTGTGGGAAGGTGGGAGGGTAGGAGCAGTACAAGCTCCATCAGCAGCAACCTAAGTCTGGAGTCGCTGATGAGCAGCTTCCTTCACCCGCCTAGTGAGGATGGCACTCGCCAGCAGCAGCAGGACCTGGGGCAGACCTTGAACCAACAGGTCGCGGCCTACTTGGACAGCATTCTGCCACCCCAGTTAGAAGATCCACTGGACTACTGGGCAGCCAAACTGGATGTGTGGCTGCAACTTGCCGAGTTTGCAGTGGAGAAGCTGTCCTGCCCGGCCAGTAGTGTGGCATCAGAGCGGGTGTTCAGTGAGGCCGGGGCCTTCGTTACCCCAAGGAGAACCCGCTTGTCCACGGGAAATGTGAAACGACTGACCTTTGTCAAGATGAATCAGGCGAGGATCGGCCAGGATTTCCACACACCAATGCCTTAGGCGTCAGATTACATCAGCCATGACGCCTCACCCAAACTTTGAGAAATTAGTCTGGATTCAAACTACCGGCCTCAGCCACTATTCTGATACCGCCACCCACCTGATGCCACACATCTGCTGCCAGTTTCTCCATCTGCCTACCACCATCTTTACCATGGACTGGTATTGCCACCCACCTCCACACTCTGTCATTGTGCCACTCTATGACCTCTTGCTGCTGCTGCTGTTGCTGGTGCCATGACCTCCACACTGTGTTATTGTGCCACTCTCTGATCTCATGCTGCTGCTGCTGTTGTTGCTGCTGCCGTCCTCTCAACACCCTGTTATTGTATTACTCGATGACCTCATGCTGCTGCTGCCATGACCTCCACACTCTGCCATTGTGCCACTCTGTGGCCTCTTGCTGCTGTTGATGTCGTCACCTCCACACTCTGTCATTGTGCCACTCTACAGTCCCTGTCAGAAGTTCTGTTGCTTATCCATTTTGTGGACACCTAAGCTTAGAACCTGACTTAAAATTCATCCATTGGTTTTAGGAATGACTCATATGAAAGCTGAAACCCTCCCAAATGAGGTTTTGTTAACAAAAATTAATTTTCTTCACTGCTGAAATATTGATCATTTAACTCCTTCCCGACATGGGACGTATGCATACGTCCTAGCGGGAAGTGACTTCCCACAAATGGACGTATGCATATGTCCTGGACGTCTAAAGATGCCGTGATACAGGGGAGATGACTGCTGTCCCCTCGTTGGTCCCGATCTTCAGCGGAGCTCCTCTCCGCTCAGCTGCCTCCAGCTGACTGAGATCGTTGGTGTCTAGTGTTTCCTAGGCTACCTATTCTCTCTGACTTTATCAGAGACACAGGCAGCCCAGCTGAACATCATTCCCCTGTAAGCTGAAGAGTGATTTTTATTTTTTTTGAGCAGGGTTTTTTTTTTTTAATTTACATAAAAAAATGTTTTATATATATATATATATATTTTTTTTTTTTACCCACAGTTGCACCAATAGTTGTGCAACCATGCTGACTAGTGATACATCACTAGTCAGCATCTGCTATTTTTTTTTTTCTGTGGCCGCTGATCAGTGACATTTATCACTAATCAGCGTTCACGCTCAGTTGTTGGCACAGGGTTACCTGCTGCCTCTGAGCGCTGTTCAGTGACGCATATCACCAACCAGCACCTGCGCTCCATTGTGTGCGCATTTTTTTTGGGGGGGCAGAAGTAAGATTTTTTTTTTAGTGATAGGTAAACGGACGTTTAGGTTAGGTAGTAGCGTAGAGGTAGTGACGTCTGTATAGTTAGAAACATTTTATTTTTTTTGTTAGAAGTTTAGAAAAAAAAATTTTTTGCTGGTTTTTCTAGATTTTTTTTTACCGTTAGTGTTAGCATAGTATTTTTTACTGACGGACGTTCAGCAGTGTTAATATTTTTCTGACGCTCATTCATTGATTTATTTTTTGTAAAATAAATTTTCTGTACTATTGCTTTTTTTTTTATCAAATTCAAGACTAATTTAGCAGCAACGGACGCGTAGTATATATTTTTTCTAACGTTCGTTTGCTGATTTTTTTTTTTATAGTTTATAGTTTTTTTTCAAATTTTTTTTTGTCCAACAAAAAAAAATTTATTGTCCCCACACGTGTCTAAGCACTACAAACACACCACCCATATTTTTTACACATACACGTGTTTAAGCACAACATACACTCCCTGTCGTAGTTTTTTACACATACACTTGTATTATCACATACTTTTTACATGCCCCGTAATTCTTCAAGCCCCCAAATAAAAATGTCCCAGTCTTCCCAGAGACGCTGCTCAGCGGAGGAGGCATACGCTTTCCTGGCCAGGATAGCGATTCCGCCAGTGATTCGGATGATGAGTTTACTGCATTTGTCTTGTCTGAATCATCTGAATCCTCCTCCGCTGATGAGGGTCCCTCCCGTAGACTCCCCCGTATGGTCTCCTGCCCCAGAAAATTACCAGCCACAAATCCCTGACTTTGTGGCCACACCAGGAGTCCATATCGACGCTACAGGCATCAATGAATTAGATTTTTTTTAAATATTTTTCTCTGAGGATCTGGTAGATGTCATGGTGGAAGCAACTTCGTAATAATCCAGCACTCGTGCACACGAGGTATTGTAAATGTAACGAAAGTTCACTTCTTTATTGAATGGTATTCTATAAAGCATAGTTAAAAACATCCAAAATAAAGTGCAAAAAGTTTACACGTTTCAGGCTTGTTTGTCAGCCATTAATCGTAACGATTAAGAAGTGAACTTTCGTTACACTTACAATACCCCGTGTACACGAGTGCTGGATTATTACGAAGTCGTTTCAAGTTGTTTACTTCCTCTTCAGCCGGATGTTTTCCGTTTGCACCATGCCGGGAATAAGAAACCAAGTGGACCCCATCACCCGCCGTGTCCGGTGAGCTGTACTCTTACTACTTTATGCACAATTTAGATGTCATGGTGGCACAGACCAATCTCTATGCCCAGCAGTTTTTGGCCCTAAACCCCACGTCCTCATTCTGCAGGTGGACCCCCGTGAACACTGCAGAGATGATGGCATTTTGGGCCTTATTCTGCACATGGGCATAGTGAAAAAAAGCCTGAGGCCCGGCAGTATTGGAATACTGATATATTTTACAGTACTCCCTTTTACCGCCATGCCATGTCCCATATCCGCTTTGAGCAAATTCAAAGATTTTTGCACTACACTGATAACTCACTGTGCCCGCCCCGTGATGACCCCACTTATGACCGCTTATATAAAGTTCGGCTTGTTATCACCCATTTCAGCACAAAATTTTCAGCGGTCTATACCCCTGAGAAATGTATTTGTGTAGATGAGTCCCTCCTACACTTCAAGGGCAGGCTTAAATTTCGCCAATACCTGCCCAACAAAAGAGCGTGATACGCAGGGGCGTCGCTAGGCTGTTTTATCCGGGGCACAAGCCCCGAATAAAACTCCCTGTGCCCCGAATCTTGCCGGGCTCAAGTCCGCTGCTGTTGGCCTGGAGTGCCGACCGCCTCCTCAACCTTATGTGTGTCCGCTGGACACACATACAGCTGAGGGCTTCCGCCGCCGAGACGAGTGTCTCTGCTCCGCGATATCGTCGTCCCCCCATCGTAAGGCCCCGGGCTTGGGGACCTTGGCAATCGATGATTGAAAAAGGGGGCCCGGGACTAAAACGTATGTGCGTCCGCCGGACCACATAAGTTAAGGTTCTCGGGCTGAAGCGAAGGCCCCCGCTCCGCGAGTCCCTTGATGACCCGCGGAAGGGATGGGATCCCCCGGACCACAATCCAGGCGGCGTGTGTCATCACGTGCCTGCACGGCCTAATTGACGTCACGCCACCGTAAGAAAAAACCCGGGCCCCGTGACAGCGCCAGACGAGGAAAGTTAAAAGTGCTTTTATTTTCTTTTTTTTTAATTAGCCTTATCCGCGGGGGGCCTTTTAAACGGGGTTTGTAAGTGTGCTGGGGGGGCCATAAAAGGGGTCAAAGTGTGGGGGAGGCCATATTAAAATGGGGTGAAAGTGTGCTGGGGGGCCATATAAACGGTAAGTTGCTGAGGCGGGGCCATAAAAAAATTGGGGTTCTAAGTGTGCTGGGGGGGCAATAAAAAACTGGGTTAAGTGGCGGGGGGGGCCAATAAATGGGGTAATGGCTGGGGGGGCCTATAAATGGGTGGGTGTGGGGGGCTTTAAACGGGTTAAGGGGTTTGGGGGGCATATAAACGGGGTTTAAGTTTTTTGCTGGGGGGATTAAAACTGTTCAAAGGGTTGTGGGGGCCATATAAACGGGTCTATTATGTGGGGGGGCATAAAAACGGGGTCTGTGTACTGTTTTGGGCCAAAAAACTGGGCTTGGTGTCTGGGGGACTTATAAAAGGGGTTCTTGGGTGCGGGGGGTCAAACTGGGTCTATGTGTGCGGGGGGCCCTACAAACGGGTTTATGTGTGCCGGGGGACCTAAAACGGGGGTTATATGTCCCGGGACCAAAAAGGGGTCTATGGTCCGGGGGACCTAAAGATGGTTATGTGTGCGGGGGGACCAAAAATTTGGATCAGGGTGTGGGGGGACCTACAAACGGGACCTTTGTGCTGGGGACCTAAAAAACTGGATCAGTGTCGGGGGATAAAAACTGATCATTGTGTGGGGACCTATAAACTGCATCTAGATGTGCTGGGGGACCTATAAATTACCTGTACATATGCTGGGGACCTGTAACCTACCTCAAGATGTGCTGGGGAACCCGTAACCTAACATAAAAACATTTGTTGGGGGACCTATAAGCAAACGTATCTCGGGGGGCCCCCTATCCTACATGACTGGGACCCCCTGTTAACCTTTTCTATATTGGAGGCCTATTTTATTAATTTAGTTACCCCTTTTACGTATCTACAATTGGGGCCCCTAATCTAATCTCTACCAAAGGGGGAACAAAAACCCCTTTAAAACCTACTTATGGGGGCATATAACCATAACCTCACGGGGAGGGGGGTTATAAACCTCCCAAAATGGGGGGCTTAGAAAAGGGAAACAATGGGTGATCCCATCCCCCCACAGCAACCCCGGCTTATAAAGGGCGGGGAAAAGTGAGGTTCTAAAATGTTGTTGGGGAAAAATTTCGCAGAGACGAGGGGGCCGTTTAATCATCATGGTGGTCTGGGACGGGATGGAGAAGAGAAAAAAAGGAAAAAATCCGATCAAAAAGGAATCCCCGGTGAGCCCCACTAAAGGGAAAACTGCGGTGTATTAAATTTTATTTCTGCAGAACCCTACATAGTAAAAAATAGTATTTCCATATAGTTTCCCTGTAGGGCAGTAATTTAAACATTTTCGACCCTGTTACGCGATAGTCACATGTGGGGGTTGCGTTCGGTCAGGGTTTCGGCAGGATTACTGTTCCTTAAGTGTAATAGTTTTGGGTCTTGGTTTTATAGGATTTTTTTTTAAAATTTTTTTAATTTTGGGTGGGA
>JAODAL010005739.1:130000-140338 GCA_025379985.1 Phyllomedusa bahiana | reverse complement strand
TGTGCTTCGGCCAGGCACCCCAAAACAACTTGGACGGAGACCCCGCTTTCTCCTCACGTTGTCAAACTGGGTCCGGGGCCCAATGTCGCTCCTCCTCCTCCCCCACCCCCCCATCTCGCCCTCCAAAAGTACGCTTTATCCAAAGTGTAGGGCACAGCGGTGTCACGCAGTTTTTACACCTGGCTTCCCTCGGCGAACGAAGTCACACAGGGGAGGAAACTGCTCCGCGTCATGCAGCAAGAAATCGATGTGTGGCTTTCCGCGCCAACTGCAAAATGGAACCATGGTGACAGACAATGGGAGGAACATGGTGTCTGCGCTGCACCGAGGAGAGATGGCCATGCACCCTGCATGGCACACGTGTTCAATCTGGTTGCGAAAAGGTTCCTGAAGTCTTCCCCCGATCTTCAGAAGATTCTGAAAATGGCCAGGAAACTGTGCATGCACTTCATCCATTCTAAAAAAGCCAGGAACACCCTCCTCGAGTTGACCCCGCAAAACGGCCTCCCCCAACACACTTGATATGCGATGTTTCCACCCGTTGGAAATTCCAGCCTGCACATGTTGGACTGACTGTTTGAACAGAGAAAAGGCCATTAAACGATTTTTTGTTTGATCCAGGCGGACAGGAGTATTCCCTGTGTAATTTTGATGTCAGCCAGTGGCAGCTCTTTGGTGACACCTGCCGTTTGTTGCGGCCATTCGAGGAGGCAACGTTATTGGTCAGTCGCCAGGACTACGGGATGAATAACGTCTTTTCCCACTGCTTCATGTCCTGGAACAGATGCTAAAAAATCTGCCCTGGGCAGGGGACTGGAGACGTGGCGACTACATCTCGCGGCCACATGAGTCCGTGGGGACTGAAATGGAGGAGGAGGAAGGGGGGCATAGGAGCAGAAGCATTGTCTGGTAAAATTTAGTGGATTTTCTACCCAGGTGACAAGAGAGGAGGAGCAGGGCAGCTGGAGGAGGTAGATGAAGATGGGGAAGACGAGGCAGATGACCCGCAAGCACCGTGGCAGTATACAGTGGAGATGGAGGGGAGGGAGCCCTCGGAGTCACTTTTGCAGATGGCCCGCAGCATGCTGATTTGCCTGGCTAGTGACGCTGAATAGTCAGCATCCGGCGAGGGATGACTTCTGGCTCTCCACCCTATTGGACCCCGCTACCGGTCCAAAATTGGAGCCTTTTTCCAGCTATTGAGAGGGAGGACAAACTCAAATACTATAGGGAAATCCTCCGTAGTCAGTTGGCCGCTGCCTATGTGCGGCATCTCCCTCCTCTGACAGGTCTGGACCGGGGGGTTCTTCAGCGCTCACGTACTACTGCCCCGGTGCCGGGGGAAGGTGGGGGGGTCGGAGCAGTACCCCGCTCCATCAGCAGCAAAACCCAAGTCCTTGGATCACTGATGAGCAGCTTCCTTCACACCCCCTAGTGAGGGGGGGCAGTCGCCAGCACAGCAGGAAACCTGGAGCATACCCTGAACCAACAGGGGGTGGCCTACTTGGAATGCACTCTGCCACCCCAGTTAGAAGATCCGCTGGACTACTGGGCAGCCAAACTGGATGTGTGGCCGCAACTTGCCGAGTTTGCAGTGGAGAAGCTGTCCTGCCGGCCAGTAGTGTGGCATCAGGCGGGTGTTCAATGGGCGGGAGCCATCTTCCCCCAAGGAAAAACCCATTTTCCCAAAAGGGAAAATGTAAAACGACTGCCCCTTTTTCAAGATGAATCAGGCGGGGATGGGCCCAGGATTTCCACACCCCAAATTTGCCTTAGGGTCGACTAATCACCCCATGACCCCCTCCCCCAAACTTTTGGAAAATGGGTCTGGGTTAAAAAACCCCTCCCTCAGAAAATATTTATCCCGCCACCCCCCTGTTGCCAAAAATCTGCTGACAGTTTCTAAATCTGCCCACCCCCCCATTTTACCGGGGAATGGTATTCCCCACCCACCTCATATACAATATAAGCAGTTTCCCAAATTTTCCCGAAAATTTTAAAAACATTTTTTAAAAAAGTCCCATAAATACAAGACTTCATCTGTAACATCTCGTTACTTGCTTTTTAAAGGTATTGGCAAACCAAAAGGAAAGGGGGCAGGAAAATTTTAAATTTCACATTTTCCAAAAAGCGATGGGTGCGACCCCATAGGGGCCCCGGTACTCCATCTTTGGATGCATGCTGTTTGACAGGCGGGGATGACGCAGGGCCCCGCGACGTTTCGGGGGGGCCCCCCCCTTTCCCCAAGGGAAAAAGGCAGCAAAAACCCAAAACCCCCCTACTCAAAAAAAAAAGGGGGGAAACCTATTTTATTTTACAAACTTCAAACTGTCGACCCCCTTGGGGGTTAACAGGTAAAATGGTCGTTCAAAACAGTTTTTGATTTGTTGACTAACATTTTTTAATAAATTTCTTTTGCAGACAAAATTAACTCTGTACTTTCTCCTAGTGTTATGTTGGGTTGATCTTGTCTTTTCTCTCCCTCAGTTTTTTATAAGTCACAATTTCTTAATTTTTTTCCTCATTGTTTTTCCTTATTTTCTTTTCTTTTACCCACTATTTTTCTTTTTACCCCATATTTTTAAAATCTCTTTTATACTTTTTTCATACTTTGCCCTACATAAGCAATACCTTACTCTAAGCCTCACATCTGTTATTGCCCCCTATTCCTATTTATTATTTCACCTCTCCACATCCCATGTTCCCTATTCCATTCCCATTTCACTTGTCTTATATTTATACCAGCCATATCTCTTTTAGTAGTTTATCATGCATAGGTTATGCCTTACTCTTTATCTTACCCCACTATTCCTGGTTTTTATTTTAAATCCCATATCTCATCTCATGCACATACTCTCAATAATACTCCCAAATTCATTTCACCTGCTATATTTTCTCCTCTTTCTTAACTCCCTTCTACATGTCCTATGTATTAAAGCGCTCCTATTCTTATCCAATATCGATTATCTCAGCTCCCTTTCCCCCGTTCTCCTTGTGGTCTGTTATCTTCTCTGCCAACTTGCGAGACTCTAAAACGCATTAACACTATAAATTCTGACCATTGTCATCTTACTTAAGGTACCATTCTGAATTCTCCTGTCTTCATTTAAACTGTGCATGTGCAGAACCCAGAGAACACACAGTTTCCTACTCTAGTCCGCAACGCTTGTTCACCTGGGGAGAAATATATGAATCTTGTCATATTGACATTCTTTTTTACTTCTTTTTCTCTGTGTAATATGTGTCTGAATATATGAAAGTGGTGAATGTGTGGTTATAAATGGAGCCTAAGGTTCGAGGAACCTCACATCTGTGTGTTGGCGTGCCAGGGACCTGGGGCCCACCTTCAGCATACCTACCTACCTGGGGCCTAAATACTGCCTACCTAGTACCAATCTACCTACCTGTAGCCTACCTACCTAATTGAGACCAGCCTAACTACTGCCTACCTAGCATCTACCTTCCTACCTGTGGCCTATTTACTGCCTACCTACCTACAAACCTATCTAATGGGGCCTATCAGCTGATATGATTCTGAGGGGTACAGGCCATAGCTGTAAAACAATCTCCAGGGAGTGTATCCTCTGTTCCTTCCCTTCCCGCTAGGAGACTGGGCCTCTAAGTTATGGCTTGTACCCGCTCTCCCACCCATGGGAAGTTTGTACAGAGGTGGGGGGAAGGGAGTGAGGTGCTGGAAAAGTGAGTATTCTAATGTATGTGTGTCCAAATCTACAGGGACATGTAGTGGCTGGAAGAAGTCATCATGGTGGTCTGGATCGTATGCAGAACAAAAGGGAAAGTCGTAAAAACTCGTCAGAGAAACGTCACCTGTGAGTCACAAGATGTAACTGCACTATAATCACTTATGTTATGTTATGTATAACTGCACATATGTCTACAGAGCCTGTGTACACTGGTGTCTACCACTATATGGTCACTGTATGGAGGTAATATACAGTTTGTAGGGCATCTGTGTACACTTTTATATACCACTATATGGCAGTAATATTGGTATTTATTCAGTAATAGTGTAGGGGTATTGTTCAGTCACTATATGGTGGTAATTTGTGGTTATGTTCTGGCAGTATAATCAGGTCCTTATGTAGTAGAGTTCTAGGTAATGTTGGACTGGGTATAGTCGGATTTGTTTGGTAGCAGTATGATAGGGATGTCTATGGTGAGGTAATCACTCCTTGTATTATGTAGTAACTGCATGACTTAAGAGGTCCCGGTAAATGTTTGTGTTCGGGGAGGTTGCTTCATGGGCATGAAGCGTCGGTGCAGGGAATGGTCTCCTGGACAACGGAGCACTCCAATTTGAATCAAAACTTTGTTTTTCATCCAGCAACTGAAAAAAAATGTTTTTGTTTTTATGAAAAAGACAAAATCACAATTTTATTTGGACTTAATTAAAATGAAGAACTGCATCCTGCAGTCCTATGTGCTCCCCCTGATGCATTTCAAGCTAACATGAGCTCTTAATAATTGTGAGGAGTAACGAACAAATACATAGTTTAAAAACAAGTGCCTTAGGAAGCCCTTCTGTGAAATTCGAAAGCATAGGTCACCACAGTTAATGAGCTGAAGCAAATTCAGTTAACTCCGTGAGTGTCAACATAGATTTTAAAGCGATCAAATAGCCTTTTGTATTCAAGTTATCTCTACAACCATACAAATGACTCCACAACTAAATATGTATATGGACCACTCTATTGTATTATGACCTTATTCACAAAAATACGTTGTCCTAAATACCTCTATAAAAACAAATGAAGCAAATTCCCTGGTTTAAATAAAATTAATATAAATACACTAGATAAATGCTACATGCTCATCTTTAGTAATTCAAAGCGATACTGAAAAAATATCCAGGAACCACGCACTACATATCCCATATGGATTTTAAGATCATTGTAAATAGGGATGAGCGATTATATTCGACAAAGTTGAAATGTTTCTAATCCTAGTTGGCTGTAGGAAATTAGAGGGATTTAAGAATAGCTTTTATTTGCCGTCTTTCAATAAGAGACTGTCAAAAACTCTTCCATACCTTCTTAAATTTTTATCTTTCTGAACATGGAGCGAAATGCAGGTGGTAAGCGAGCAAAGAGGGGTGTAGGACATGGAGGTAGAGGTACGAGAGAAGGTGCTCCTTCCAGTGCTGGTGACAACACGCAAGCCAGCGGATCATCGGTTGCAGGACCGTCAGGCCTGTCATCGCTGGGTCGGTGCCCTGTGAATCTCAGTAACGAACAGCGTCGCCAATCTGTTCTTCAGTGGTTAATGCAACCTGCATCCAGCAGTCTTACCTCCTCATCCTCCCAGTCACGGCCACAAATGTCGTCATCATCATCAGCATCCGTCCAACATGAAGCGAAGGCAGCCCAAATGTCAACTCGTGTACCCACCACTGTGGATAATCCATTTTCTGAAGACCTCTTTGATGACAAAATGCGGTTGGGGTCAGAAGGCATTTCAAAAGATCAAGAGACCAAAGAGGATGATTTTGTCTGCTCTGACGCCCAATCGCTGATGCCATCAGAGGAGGAGAAGGAAGCCGGTCAATCCGGTCAATCGGCACAAATCCTGGGCGGTCGGCAACGCCTTGCAGTGCCTGTTGCTTGTAGCCCGCAGCTCCAGGATGTAGAATGTCAGGACGAGGAACTCACCTGTGTTGATGATGATGACGACATTGCAGATCCAACATGGTCTTTTCAGCAGAATTTGCTTGCGAGCGCTTCATCACTGGACGAGGAGGAAGACGACGGGGTAGTGTCAGTACGGGTCCGCCCTCAAAAAGGGAGATGGCGGTCGCACAAGTCCGCTGAGATTATTCCGCCAGCCACGATCAGCGGAAACACTGTTCTTCGCTTATCGCCGTCGAAAAGATCTAGGACCTCTCAAGCCTGGGCCTTTTTCGAGCAAGCCTCTGATTTACCCAGCGATGTCATATGCCGCCTTTGCCGTAAATGCATCAGTAGAGGGAAGAATCTTAGGTGTTTAACCACCACCAACATGTCTAGTCACATGCAGCGAATGCATGAGTTGAAATGGAGGGAACACTTGGCGAAAAAAGGCCACACCGATCCTGAGCTTCCAACCACTGTCACACCCTCTGTCTCCACCTCCTTCGCCACCTCCAAGACCAAGCGTTCCTCTGCTGCCCACGTCCAGTTCAACTAAAATGGTGGTTCAAAGACTCCTTTTTCTGGCAGTTTTTAATCTGTGGGTCAGACAAGTTTTAAGGGTCATGCTGTGTTCCAGGACAGGGATAGTCAATGTCCAGTTCAAGTAAAATGATGGTTCAAATAATACTGCCTTCTGGCACTTTTTAATTTGTGGGTCATGCAGGTTTAAGGGTCATTCTGTGGTACAAGACAGGGATAGTGAATAGTCTGTCAGTATTTTTCTGTGACTCTTGTTGCCTAATTGTCTTGCCTAAGATGTAGCACGTATCCATTTTACTGTTGTGGATGTTAAGTCCAGCTTCTCCAGTCCTGTTTGGGTGTAAGAATGAAGGTGTTGTTCCTCTCCCATAGACTTTAATGGTCATCGGCGATAACCTGTTATCGACTATCGGAAATCGTCATGATAATTGCCGATATCGACTATCGAATCGATAACGATAGTTGACACAATCGCTCATCACTAATTGTAAACAAATGTATCGTATCTGTGATTTTAGAAACTATTGTAGGTGGAAACAATTGTGTCTAAATGTAACTAACTAGAGATGAGCGATTAAATCGAGAAAAGGTGAAATCAAGTCGATTTTTACTTTCTTCTCAATTCAATCCAATTTTTTTTCTTAATATCGGATCATAAATTGAGATTGATAATTCAGATTGTGCCATTTTCGCTTCTTCCTGTACTTTTGGTGGCCAGCCAATCAGTGCAGAGCATAGAGAGCGGTCAAGAACATCACTAGTGGGGGGTGTAGCGATCTCAATGGCTGCTATAATCACATGACCCTGTTTTATCTATGTCACTGTATTTCCTGCTGAACGCCATTATGATTACAGACTTTGAACTGAACTCATTGCTCTCTCTGCTCTGCTTTTTTCAAAGCAGGCAGACACCCCATTTCTTAGTGATTTCACAAAAGAGAAGCTGCTAGATAGATTAGCTAGGGTTGGGGTACAACAAGATTAGGGAACCCTAGACAGCAGTAGTCAGATTTTGATATTACTGCTGACTGCATATTTGCATTGCCCTAAACTTCCTTGCTGCAGGTTTTTTTGTTGTTTTTTTTTTTGTGGGGGAGGGGGCCGGTGGAGAAGACACTCTAAAAAGAAATCACTGTGCTATACTGGTTTTCTTTCAGAAAATGTAATTCCGTGCCTAAAATTTCATTGCTGCATTTTTGGGGGGACAGCCGGTGTACAACACACCGTTTTTCCATTTCACAGATATTCCATAGAAAAAATTATATTTCTAATCCTAGTTTCCAGTTGCAAAGTATAAGGATTGAAGCAAGAACACTATTGCATTGGTGTTAGAGTTCTTCCATCAGACCACTTTTCATAGATATTCCATAGAAAAAATTCTAGTTCTACTCCTATTTGCCAGTTGCAACATATAGGTATTTAAAGGGGTTTTGCTACGATGTAATGTTAACATTTGATTCTCCAAAATAGGTATTTAATCACTTTTCTAAATATGTGATTACAAAAATTGCAGCCTGAGAGAGCTACAGGCTGACTTACCTGCCCTTAGTTACTTAAAAACTTCTATTAGAAACGACCTGACAAGAGCTGCTGGCCGGGCTTGTGCAGAGCACACTTCTTATCTGATGAAAGGGAGCTGAAGAAGCTTTCAAGGCATCGGGTAGAAATATGTTGTGTTTTGTATACAGAATCCACTAGTTGTAGTGTGATTATCTGAGTAGATCCCTGCTTTATCTGATGACAGGGAACATGAAGAAGCTTTCAAGAGGCTGTGGAGAAAGCTGTTGTCGTTTGTATACAGAATCCACTAGTTGTAGTGTGATTATTTGAGTGAACATTTCACATGATCCCTTATGCATGGCTCTGTGCTCTGGCTGTGTCTCGCGCGCTCTCAGCTCAGCGTGGCTTTGTTTACATTTGCTTCTTAGCAGATAAGGCACGTCCTGGCAAAACCCCTTTAAGAACACTGTTTTTACTGGGTTTGGGGTCAGGCCACTGTAAAGGACACCAATAGTAAAGGTCCTATTCCCAAAAACCTTTTTTTTTTAAACTCATTTTTTCATGCTAATTTTATTCTAAGTGTCCAAAAGGTCATTTTTTGCTGGTTTTGGGGTCAGGCCACTGTAAAAGACACCGTTAGTAAAGGTGCTATTGAAACAAATCTTATTTAAAATACTTATTTCTTCGGACAAATTTTATTCTGAGTGTCCATATGGTCATTTTGGGTGGTTTTGGGGTCATGCTACTGTAAAAGGGGTGCCAGGAGTGCCAATAGGGCAGTACTCTTGTCAGGGGCCCTAATCAAAATGGGGCCCAGTGATATGTTAAAAATAGGAACTAGTAACGGATGGGGGCCCCATTTGATTTAGCTTTATGGGGCCCTGAAACAGTTAATAGATGACTGACGGCAGCCCTGGCTAACGCTGCACCCCCTATAACTACGGCCCTGCCAGCTGAACCTCTGTGTTCCCCATTGGGATGTTCTTGCTGCCACCACATATGATATGTTCTTGGGCAATGGTGAAAAAAGTGATAGGGGGCTCCTGCCAATTACCATGTGCCATTTCCAATACCAGTATCTTCAAAGGGGACCCAAAGCTGCTGCTAAAGCTACACCTCCTATAGCTACACTGTCCTTATCTTTTCAATTAGCCATTGAAAGGAATGAATTATTGTAGCCTGGGAATTTTTTTCTGTGACTCTAAGAGCCAAATTGTCTTCACTAAGTTGTTCCACATATCCAGTTTACTGTTATGGATGGTAATTCCAGCTTCTCCTCACCTATTTCAGTATAAAAATTAACCTGATCATCTTCTCCCATTTACTTTAATGGGGCTCGGCGATTGATCGAGATCGAAAATCGGCATGATATTCTTTAAAATCGGCATTCGGCTCTATCTAGATTTTTTACTGATCGCTCATCACTATAGCTAACTCAAAAGCTTCACTGTAATAATATGTAGCCCTATTATGGGATCATTACCATGATCATGACAGAACACACAGATCACTAATAATTTCCTCTCTACATAGGCGCTGAAAATCCTAAAGATATTTGTTAGTAAACAATATAGTAATATATAAATCAATATTACTTATAATGCACCCTAAGGGCTTGTTCACACAACGTTTTAACTCCGTGTTACAAGCGCTTTTTAGATCCGTCTCTGGGACCGACAGGATGGACCCAGAGGGATCTAAACAATTAGCAGTGAGATTATCACTGCGGGCTATGAGGAAGACACAGCTGCATTCACATGAGAGATCGCCGCTGCGTGTTCCCCTCCTGCCTGTCGGCTCCGTCTTTGAAAGAATTGACATGCAACTCTTTCAAAGACGGAGTCGGGGAACACGCAGCGGTAATCTCTCATGTGAACGCCGCTGCGTGTTCCTCATAGCCCGTGGAGTCATTTGTAAATCACATTGTATGTTATATAGACTCATTTTTGGAATGGAACTGATTTTAAATTTTTTATTTTCTTTCCTGTGAAAGAAAACTTTATCAAAAATGTATTTTCGGGCAGAATCTAAGATGGCGGGGTTAAAGTTTTCTTAAATACTACCATGAACTCATGCGATTTCTTTTCCTGTTAACGAAAACTTTATCATAACTAGTGATGAGCGATTACGTTGATTATCGTCATCGGGTCGATAGTCGATATCGGCAATTATCAAGACGATTTCCGATAGTCGATAATAGATTATCGCCGTTGACCATTAAAGTCTATGGGAGAGGAACAACACCTTCATTCTTACATCCAAACAGGGCTGGAGAAGCTGGAATTAACATCCACAACAGTCAAATGGATACGTGCTACATCTTAGGCAACACACTTAGGTTATAAAAGCCACAGAAAGAAAATCACAGACCATTCACTATCGCTGTCTTGTACCACAGCATCCTGCGGAAGTGGCAGTCTGGATGGACTCCAAGCAAGGTAACATGTTTTAGTGTAGGGACTCACCTGCTCTGGGAACCCCTTGACGTTTTGGGAGGTGAGCTTAATACATTCTTTGATCAAAAACTATAAACTAAGAGTCCCAGGTTTTCATATTTTCCTTAGCAGAAAATGCATTTCCAATATTCCTATATACCTTGAGGTTTTACTTAGTCTTTAGTGTGCCACTGTTATTTGTATTAGTTGTACCACAGCATGACCCTTAAACCTGT